>ATSW01049731.1:0-11352 GCA_000444245.1 Botryllus schlosseri | reverse complement strand
TAGCAACCGTGACGGCCATGAAACAAAAAATCTTACTTGAGCTTCTGGAACTTTGGCCCCGGACAGTAGTCCTCGTCGATCGAGCACCTTCTGTCCCGGCCTGTGTGTTGCCCGTGCTTGCGGGTCGCGAAGCAGCAGAAGTTCCGCGCTGAGTCGGCATTCCGGCCCGCATAGACTCGAACAAAAACGAGCCCCAGCTTTGCAAAGTGCTGCCCCGGCGTTCTGGGACACTGTCTCGCGAAGCGTTTGTCGACGGTGGATTTTGTTGCGGCGCTTCCGTCGTAGACGGCGTGTTGGACTCGGCAGGTGGGGCCGAGCCGGATTGAGGTCCCTCCTCCCTGTTGGTGTTGGCCTGTGAATTTCAAATACTGGATTGATAACTAAAGCGATTCATTTTTTTGACCTAAACAAGAAAGATTTTGACCTAAAGATCAAAATTTAGGTGTTTTCGCACATGATGTTAAAATTGTACTACTTATCTTCAGTTTTGGTCGGAACTGTCTGTCCTAACAAAGTAGTTTGGCCTGAAAAAACGTTTGTGGCTCAAAAACTGAAAAATTTTTACAAGAAAAAACTGGTATTTTAACGAAATCCGGCCCTATGAAGAATTCCAGTAGTTAGGCTACATCACATGTAATAGTAGAAATGGTTGAAATTTGTTCTAGTATGACGAAAGATACTTTCCTACATTCTAGAGTAGAAAGTGTCTGTCCTTACTAAGAAGCTTGCCAAGAATGGACACAGCAGCAGTTGTTGGCTGACAACCCTAAAGTTGTGCGTACACTGCTGGTGACACATCGTGTCGCTTCATTCTGACAATATTGTCCACATCACAATTATTCTTCATGCGGTTCTTGATATAAGAACTATGCAATGCCTAAGCAGTCTTGCTGCAGTTAGGATTTTGCGGTACATTGACCATAACACCATGTCAACCTATTTGCTTCATTTGACCGTTTATGATTCACAATGAGCAGACAATGGGCCGTTTACAACGGTAGGCCTATAATGTAGGCTAGAAGCTGTAAAATATCAAATTCATCCATAGCTTTTATATACGCCAAGGCCATGGTTCATCGGTAGTGCAAACATCTACGATACAACCGAAAGGCAGAGGCCAAAAAAATTTTGACTTTGTAAACAATTTTGACAAATTTTGGCCTAACGCTACAATTTTGACAAAATTTTGACATGTCAAAAAAAATCGCCCTACTGATAACGAATCAAAAAGAATAAACGTCGTTAAGTCCTACTTGAGTATGAGGCCTTGTTTTGCCTGAAAACTGTTGAAAAGCACAACCTATCTAATATCATAACCACTTAAATAATTGAAATGATTTGAATTTTATCCAAGCATAGGCTTACCGGAAACTACTCTCTAACTTTACAAAATTAAAAGTGTAAGAACTAAGTAGTTCTGTATTGAAACTGTTTACATGTGGTAGCAGTGGAACTAAAACACTACCACACAAGTACTGACCCCCTATGGGAAAAATCAACACTCAGCGTAACATGAAATTTTACACAAATTCATCCTGCACACCTGCGTAGTCTCTCTCGCAGGAGCGCTTCTTTGAAACGGATATCGCCTGCTGCGGCGTCTGCGATTACGCTGCGGCCTCGATTCCGAGTCGACACCGCTAACGGTCATGTCGTAGGTGGGTGGCGCTTGCCTTGCGAAGATTTGCTAGAAAACGAAGCGAACGTAATAAATATCCATCCGAAAGGCAGAATCGGGCATGAAAATATGGATTCAAAGATTTCAGATTAGATACGATTTTGTCTGAGTATGTCTAACCCACATTGAAATTTCACATAAATATTTTCATCACAACAGCCATTGCCAAAATACATATATTGAGAAGTAAAAGACTTCCGGGTTCTTCCTATAAAGACTTATCCTTGTTTCATTTCAAAGTGTCTGAATACACGTTTATTCAGTTGACTAAGCCTAGTTTATGGAACCAACTGTACAACTTACAAATCTCTAGTTTGCTTGGTTCGCATTGTCGTCCGTCGTTTTGACCTATAGAATTGCTATTACTGTACTGTATGCTTCAAAGTTTGTTGTCGCCATTGTTGCAATGTGAAATTCACGGTCTGTAATTCTGATTGCTACATCCTACTTTGCCATCTTCATTTTACTTTTGAATCCGTTCGAATCCATGTAGTATGCCGAAAACCCCAGAGTTTAAATATAGGCCAGGGGTGGGCACAGGGCAGCCTGCGGCCGTAGAGTGGAATTTGTGCGGCCTTAGGCACATAATTCAGTTAGAATGTGTTGGCGGCTGTTGACATGCAAATTGAAATTACGAATTCATTTCCGAATGTTTGAGAGATTTCAATTATTCTTGAAATTCAATACGACTTCATTTTTCGATTTTAATGCAGTATAGGGCCCTTTGCAATCAGAACCGGAATCGGAATTGTGTGCTCCTCATGAAAGACATTCGTTTCTGGTACATTTGGGCGATTAGGCTACAATGTATTTTCTTTATCCCGACAATCCTGATGAGGGTCAAGAAATAACAGCGTGCAACAAAATAAGTAATAACAATTGGCCCACCCGAAGATGCGTTATGATCCATAACTTGCCCTAAATTTTCGAAAGCTCTCCCTCTATACAGTCTACCGGTGCACATGGACAGTTTAACATAGGTATTTTGCGTCCAGTTAGTTCATCACGGCTATCAATGCGGCCGTCATTAGCAAAATGGTTGCCCACCTCTGATATTGGCCTATGTATTTTCACAATGGGTGGTGTGATGAAAGCGATCTTCAAGTTATGTACCACGGACAAGCTATATTCTGTTAGAATTGCAGAACCAAAACCAGCATATGCTGATCACTTGTTTCAAGGACATTTAAAGCTCACAAATCCACGATATATCCGATTTTCAATCTTGTATCAATCTCCGATTTTATTGGGCACCACCTAGTCCACATTCAAAAGATAAAAGCCTTTTTCCCATAAAATCAGCACCCTGACTCACCCGTTCGACTCTGGTCAAAGGCGTCGTATGCAGTAGGCTCCTCCGGTTATGCGCAGTTCGTAACGAGTACAACTTACATGTGCATCCCATCGAGATGACCAGCAGTAAACTGCACACCAACGCGCCGACAATGGCAGCGGTGATAACGCGCCTGCTTGCGGGATCTGTGAAAAAGCGGCGAAACTGCTGGATGCGTCTTCGCGGCCAACTCAAAATGACCAGGCAAATGGGTCCGATTTTAAAAGAGATATCCTGTTACCGTGATACCGGGTTGTTTTTCCTACCGGAGCTAAGTGCCAATCCAGTATTGCACAAGTCAAAAGCTCATAAAAAACTCACAACTACACCCGGCTTCATCCGATCCGTCCTTGCAATCCAATTCCTGATCGCAGAGCCATCTTTCGAAAATGCATCTATTCTCCGATTCGCACAATACGGTGCCGTGCCCACAGATGGCTGTTGAAGGAAACGCACCGAGGTAAATTTGAGCTTACAGATTTTTTCGACAGCGTGACAGCAAAGGGACCAACCACTGGCTGAGGAGTCGCACAATTTTTTTTTGTATCAGACACAGATCATAAACAAAACCGCATTAAACAACTTTGTAACCATTGCAATGCAGTAATGCTCATCAGTTTTCCATGATAGTAGCCTAGTTAAAGTAGTCTAGTTAAATAGTTATATACTAGGCTACTGCTTCTAGAAATCGTTAATCGAGAAATAAGAATACGAAATCGCAATTCCCATTTTGACGTCACTGAAAGGCTGAAATTTTTCCATACCCAAGTCTATTTGGCTTGGTGTGACCTGGAAACAGTTAGGTGGCCGGAATCGATACCAGAAATTTAAAACTGGGTTTTCGCACGGAAAATAAGCCTCTTGAGATATAAACACGACAGATTAAAACATAGATTTGGATTGAAAAATTTCTGTCGGTTTAAGATGTTTTTTTTTCAACCTGGATTTGGATTTACATGCTGAATTTTGAACATTCTCCGATTATCACACGACTATCAAGTAAAAACAGTCCCCACCGCAGTTGTCCTCGTCGTTTCCATTTATCGACTGGAGGCAGTCCTTCTGGCCGTTACATCGCTGCTCGCTAGCAAAGCATTGAGAGCCGTACTTTTGTGTGCCGCACCAAAACTCAGTGGCGGCGCAGTGATCTGCGAGAAGAACGCGACGCATTACTACAGAACAGTAACAGTGGGTCTCAACCATGATTGTAATGTAAAAATGGAAAGTGGCTAAATTTCACTCGAGTGAATTTGGGTGTTGACTCGACTGGTAATCGAGTCATTGAATACGACTTGACCAAGTCACATGACTTGACCAAGTCACATGACTCGAGACTTTCTAGATGACTTGTGTATCAGGACCAACACTTGGAAAATAGGGCCTTCTATCTGTTTGAATAAGCAACAGAGTGAGAAAAATGAGTATATCACTAAGTGAAGCTTTCGATATCACCCAAGAGTTTCACAGTTAAGCGGGTTGTACCTGACTTGAAATCAGTAATGAACAGTGGGCTCTGAGTCGAGTCTCAACACTATTGACTCGGAGGTGTGAAAATGACTCGACTGGACTCGACTTAAAAATTGACTTGTGACTTGGAACCTTGCCACTTCACTCGGGAACCAGTGTTGCAAATTACCACTAATTCTACCACAATTGCACGCGATGAATCGCCTTCACGGTCCAATCACCCCGAATTGGTTGCACAATAAACATATCTCACCACATCCCAGTTCGTCGATTGCGGTTGTACACTGTACCATGCCGTCACACAGTTCCGAATCCTTGTAGCAGGATTCTCCGTCTCCGCAGGATTTCGTACCGGGCAGACACACCCCTTCAAGAATAATAACAATTATAGGCGGTGAGCAGATAAAGAGCATGCAGAGGGTTGTTTAAAACTAACTTTTTCTTCAAATTTTGCTGGCTATTCTTTAAAAATTGTTAGGTTGGCTAAAAACTCTGCACACTAAATTTGGCTCAATTTCAACCTGTAGAGTTGGAAAATTTTAAATATATTGTAAAAAAAAAATAGAATTTCAACTAATTACTGTCAACCCCATGAAATTATCAGGTTGTCTAAACAAATGCTACACACCGAATTTAGCTCAATTCCAACCAATAGAAGCGAAGTTATTGGAATACAAAATTCAGGACTCGAAAAAATTGTAGCCTATTTAACATAGGGAATTTTTAGATTATTTATTATAGGTCTAGCCACCGTAAACACTTTTCATTTCAAAACTTAAATTTGAACCACAATAACTTCACTTCTATTGCTTGGAATCGAGCTCAATTTGCTATGTGTCGTTTTAGTACAAAACTGAGCACAATTCCTTTTCGGACAATTCATTTTCGAACAGCGCTAGTGTTCACTGTAGCCATTATTGCTACTCAGGTAGAAGTAGCAGAAATACCGTAAATTTCGACCCAACTACAAATTGAAATAGAGAGAGGCCTGAAAAGTATTCACTTAATTTAAAAAAGTAGTGTTGGTCAATTCGTCGCGTAGTTTTAGCACTGAATCGGAGCAGACTTCAAACTACTGGATCTTCAGAATGTGTAACTAGAAGTGCCGGTAGTCCAAAAATCCGAAGTTAGTACACCGTCAACTAACTCAATTGGTACTTTCCACATGTTTGAATTGCCTAATGCAAGCCAGTCAAGTCTAATAAAAAACGACATCCACACCATGAAAAAGTAAGTACTTTCGCTTCAATAATCGTCAAGTAAAAGTGGAAAATGTTGAAAAACGTTTCCACTTGAGCCAGTAGTGCATGTATGACAGCGAATCCTACTAGAGTCCTCCGGAAAAGTAGAAGTAATTCCAGTAGCCTACTTCATCACCAACCCCCCTGAGCATAATATTCCATGTGTGTTCCAACTTCAATCCTACCATGAGGGCATAGCATTGAAAATAGGCTATTTCAAGCCAGAAAATAGTTATGATTGTTTTCACACTGCATTCTCGATGAAATCTGACCTCAAAAGATATACCAACGCCAATGCCAATAAAGATAACGTACACCTAGTGGAAATGCGTATTGTTGAGGAGGTTAGCAGCAATGTAGAATTTTCAGAACCAGGGCTGTGCAAAACCCAAGTATCAGTGACGATTTTATTGAGTGTATGTGTATGATATACTCACACAAATATGAAATATCTGCGTACCCCCACAATCGTACATAGAAAACACACTTAATCAGTTCAATATGATAATATGCTATTGCGCACAATAAACATTGCCTTGCTATCTAAATCTTATTCGCTTGATGCATGCGAGGATAGCGAAACAGCTACACTTTGGTAAAAATAACACAAAATAGAATACTGTACCTTTCAACTTGACAGTAGAATTAAAAGTGACATAGGAATATGTGCTAAGCACTATAATCATCCTTCCGCTGTGTGCGTAAATGTGTTCCCCAGTATGATTTTCAAGCGCAACACCGTAGATGTATCTACAAATGAACGTAAACAATGATTAAGATCAATAACTCATTGGACTCGTCAGTTTAGTGCAAATGCAAGTCATTGAAGTCAACTTATCCTGAGCTATCAAGTAATTCAAGTTTTATAGCACAAAATCACTGTTATTTATGCAGAATCAACATCAGTAGGCTACACTTTAAAGGTTTTCGAGACAGCCCCCTTGACAGCAACTAAAAAAAAATTCGTCCCCCTCTCTTATCGCAAAAAAGAACTTCATAAACAGCTATCGGAGTGTTTGCAACAAAACCGTATAGTATCTTTAAATGGAAGGATATAACTGCTTTGGGAAGCCAAGCTATAATGGGAAGCCGGTGACAAGTCCAAAAGTATTAACATATTAGAAGTTGCAACGCAGTAGGTCCAGACTGCCCTAGCAATTCCTACTTACAGAATAACACCGTTTCATATGCACATCGAATATGAAGTTTGAAGTATATTCTCTATCACAATTCATAAACATATGAAACATGAACGTTTTGTACTGTGATATCCCAATATAAGTAGCCCATTTTTCAATTCAAAATGCTTTTTTGTTTTACATTTGCTTTACTACATGAAGTAGCGGTGCTCTGAAAGTTGTCATGCCGAATACTTGAATTGAGAATGAACGTGAAACAAGGTGTGACAAGCTACAAACGTACTGAGATGTCAATTTTCTGTATGTCATCTACTATCGGAGCTACAATGCAATCAATCTTTACAGAGTGATTCGAAAATCTTGAAGTAAAATGTTGCAGATTTCAAATACGGTTTTTGCCAGAACTAGGTAATGTAATCCAGAACCATACCAGCGTATATATCACTATGGCCACGCAAAACTTGAATCCTCCTGAATATTCGCATGAAGAAACCATGCTATGACTGTGGCTTTGTCGTTATTGCAGAAGTTATTACGCGAGCAATAGTTCAGCACCAGCTATCGATGATAGGCATAATGGTGTTAATTAATTCAAAGACATGGGCAACTGTATCAAAATCGATATAGAATTATAGAATTATCGTAGCTCTATTTAGAAGATATTGCTATGAATTATTTTAACAAGCCTTAACGGCACTAGATCAATAAAGACAACTGCTTAGACACTCAAATCCCACAAAATTCAGTCAACCTTTAGTAGTCGAAGCCATTGCTCCAGCCAATGGAAGTGATATGAATCAGTTTTTGTGAGTGATAGATCATTTCAAAGTGAGATCACTTAAAGCTGCCTCACTTAGGTTCAACATACCGAACATCTTGTGCTAGAAGTTAACTTTTCCTCAAGCCAACAAAATCTCTTCAAATTCAACGGAAGGAG
Source organism: Botryllus schlosseri (assembly GCA_000444245.1). Classification (NCBI taxonomy): domain Eukaryota; kingdom Metazoa; phylum Chordata; class Ascidiacea; order Stolidobranchia; family Styelidae; genus Botryllus; species Botryllus schlosseri. The sequence goes on along the minus strand of ATSW01049731.1, from coordinate 3,557 downwards.
TTACCTTTTGATTGGATGGGCGTAATCTCCATCATAAATTACAAGCTCGAGTTTCTGGTAATCTGAGGTAACCAGGTTAAATTCGAGTGTTGCTTCGTGGTGGGGGGCGGCTGAAACATTCCACGTCCACTGGAAGCATCTTGAAGGAGTGTATGAAATGAAAACGTACGATTCCACAACGATCTCCTTGTGACAGTGTTCCGCTGAAAAGTAAACGATTGTGAGCGATAGGCTCACTGGCAAAAGAAATATAGACAATAGAGCAGGGTTGTGAAGCCTGCGACCAGCAAAGAAATTAAATATTGTGTGATCCCTGAAATGGGTTTCTACATTAGCTCGTTTCCTGATAAGTTTGAGCCGAGGTCGGGTGGGCCAAGAAAAGGGACACCCTGAAAATTTGGTTGCAAACCTCTTATATAGAGAATTAGGAAGGATTTCAAAAAGATTCTTTCGAAGAAAGTGGAACAACACTTGATTTATTTTATTGAAATGCTGTCCTGTCAAAACGGAACATAATCATTTCCAATATCGAAATGGAAAGTAACTTAACTGCGATCAGTAATCGGATAACGTCATTTTGTGTAGCTCAACTCCCCTAAAATTTGTCAAGCAAAACACGTAATTGAAGTGTACAATCGAATATTTATTAACACTGAAATAAACCCGAATATTTTCGGCTGACACTCGTCAGGGGTAATCATCAGAGACTAGTACAGAATTGGAAAGAACGTTGTATATAAACAGTCGTATCACCAAATATGACGTCACTGGCATGAAATTTCGAATAATCGGGGCGAAGAGATCGCTTAAGCTCAATGTACCATTTTTAGATGGTACTCGAGTAGACATCAAGGCACCCAACACAAGTTTGAATGTCCTCTTGCGATATCTGACATGGCAGAATCCATGGCCTGGCCTTTGCCTGTTCTGGATCAAGCTTTAGGGAATGAGTCAAGGCGGGTGAGCTTTTCTCCTAGCGAGATGCGCGTGTACCAGTAAATCTAGGGTCATGGTGCGCTGCTACTGCAAACGATGTGACAGTTCTTCCCACATGCCCACAATCATCGTGTCACTTATATTCATAGACTACATTACTTTGTGGGAGTGCAGGAAGAGCGTCTTTAGGTGTTGCAGGGAGCAGGATGTTGTAAAAATCACAGTTGTAAACTTACTCACAGAAGTGGTTTTACCTGGTCACACATGGCTGTTAAGAATAGCAGAAACTCTGTACAGTGTACATTACTAGAAATGATATCATACCAGCTGGCTTTCTTGTTTACCACACACAAGGCATAGACTTAGTCCAGGAATACCACCACTGCGATAAACATATAAAATCCCTGAAACAACCCTTATTTTAGAAGATTTAATCATGGAAATAGGAAGTCATTAAAGTTCTGCAAACACACACCTTTTCTTATTATGATCAGGAAATGAAAATACCTCTGCATTGATGTACTGATGGGGATCGTCAGTCGTGATAAAGATTAGGACATTCTAATTCAAATGATGTGCATCCTGCCCAAATCCATATTGCGAGTAGGCCTATCGAGTGTTAAATATGAGATCTCGGCAATCGGTGATTCAGTGGAATGGATAACCCATTGCCTCCAGGATAATGCCGAATGAATTTAACTGCATGAGATGATAATGATATGACAATATTTGGTTGTGATAAACTTGACACACTACTTCACATGGATATCCTAGTTCAAGAAATACTGTAAAAACTGCTTGAGGCAGGTTACATTGCCAGGACTGAATAAGATAACACACAAGGATATCTATCAAAGAGAATTCTCTTTTAAGTTAATCTGACAAACAGACATCAGGCCAGAACAGTAGACTATGACTACAGACAGAAAGACTGATTGAGTCATGATTTTCTGAACTGATGACAGATGCATTAATCAAATGATTCAGTTTTAGGTCACAGTGCTAATGTTAATCTAGATGAAGTAGAGGTAATATCACAGATTTAACAAGCTACTCAATTTCACATTTAACTAGAAGTAATAAATGATATCTCGGAAATGTATTCACTAGGCTATTCAAGCAGGGTTTGATAGCATGTAATGTTAACTACATATTGAGACTATGTGTAAAAGCCTGGCTGATCATAGATACAACATTATTAACGATTTACATAGACCCTCAGCTCATGAATTCATACTAAATAGCAATCTGTTAATAGCATACACATTCGAATGATCTCAATGCACACAACATATCTAATACAGATCAGGTTCAAATCATGTCCAAATATGAAAGTACAGGGTGTTCCATTAAAACAGGTATTCAAAAAAGAAGAACTTTACAGTGTACTTTTGTGCAATTTACTACACTATATATAATTCTTGTATTATATGTTGTTTAGAAACAGATTTTGTGTTGCTATCAAATACAATGAAAACTCTAATAGCAGCTAACTCAACGGATTACATTGTTAATGCTGTTGATGTAAATGGTTTTCAATATAAACACGTTAAAAACTAAATACCCATCTGGAAGAGTCCCTCTATTCTTGGAGTACCCTCAACTGAACTGAAACCAACTCACGGGAATTACAAAATTATCATCAGGCCTCAATGACATCAGCACTTGACTCAGTCTCTAGTAAACCCAAAAAAATTCTCACAGAAGGACAGCTCTGGACCAAGACATGCAACCCTGATAGTAGGCCTGAATCAAAATAAAATTTTCAATTACCTGACTTCAAACAATGAGAATGTCAATGATGATGGTTTTAAACACGGCAAATTTCTATGCGATTCCACTACAAACTTTCAATTTGAAATTGCAACTACGAATCTGCTCACAATTGGTGTAGGCTATCGCAATCTTGTACCGGTAGTGTTCTTATCTGATGAAATCATAATCAACGGATACTGATGATGTTTGACGGCGCGATGATATTTTCGTACTCGGTCAAGCTTGAAGTCTGATGAATTGTATCAGTTCACAAATTCCCAAATGTAATCTCGAAATATAATTAACTTCCAAGAAACGAACACCCGATATGACTTTCATGATATGTTGTGTTCGTGTGAGTGTAAGAAATACAATACCGTATTTTATCATCCTGTCATCGGGATTTATTCCGTTATAAATCTATATTCTATACATCAGTCTGAAATCTCAACATAAAATTATGATATATATCAGTTTCAGCCCAGTTTATTATTGACAATGTTCATCTAATCAATACAGCTCACTCGACAAGCTTGCGCTACAAGGAAAGGATAGGAAGACTGCATCGAAACGACTAGAGTAGTCTTTGAAATTAGACACCCAACTGGCGGGCCTAGACCATGTTAATAAAAGACATGTAGCCTACACTGGAATCTGGATGAAAAGAAATAGAAAGAACGTACAAGAACAAGGAGCAAAAATAAGATGGCTTGTCAATAGCAATAGCATATACCAGTATAGCCGGTATACTATGGCAGTACTGACCACCGTGGTCTAAAGAAATTTCAATGACTCACCTGGTGTCTCACCATATAGTCCCTCTGGTACATTTACATGGACTTGAGCATATCCTGTATTTCCTGAGG
>ATSW01049725.1:0-17109 GCA_000444245.1 Botryllus schlosseri | reverse complement strand
AAATATTCACAAACGCAAAACTGGATAGATATTTCGAGCAAACTTTTGTAACAAAGAAAGTAAAATGTTTGAGATTGTCAAGGTACATGCTCGTTCAGTGTTGATTTTTGTGATGCAAGTGCCACGCATAGAGTAGCTCGCAGTTGAAATGTGATAGATTTCAACCAACGATGTTATAATGAAGTGAAAATTGTAATATATGAAAAAGGTTCACAGTGCAGCTGCAGAACCTACCAAGGTTCGTTTCTGAACGTGAACATCTAAATTTCTGAGGTTCACACACAGAACGCGAACGTGAACCTCACGTTCACACTATCCGTAACCATTACCCGTTATTGTTACATTCTCCACCACCCATCTTCATGGAAACGGATATTCGGCACTCGTTCATATCAAATCGACGTGGCGGATTTTCAAGGCACAACCCGATTTTAAGAAATGCAGCTATAAAATTAGCTTTGAAATAATAAAAGTATTCTCAATTTCTACATAAATAATAAGATTTTTTTTTCAAGAAAAGTCATTTTGTAAAAATAGCCTACATATTGTTAATTGTATATAGTTTGGGCTAAAACACTATTAACCAGAATGTGGCAGTACTCGAAAATCATCACAAATTGAGTAAGTGTAGTGAAAGTAGGTAGAACCCTATTTGACTACTCCGAAAAGGAAGAAATATACTTCGTTACAGATCATCTCAACATTATGGTGTGTTGTCAATTATTAACTGTCATATGTCTTGCCAGAGTTAAAAATCTCGACCTCAATAAACGCATCAAGCACCAGCGTATCACCCACCCGTCTTCCAGGGTTGGAGGACAAGGGGGCAACGGTGGTGTAAAGGGTAGAGGAGAAGAGAAGTGGATCGGACAGGTTGAACAGGAGTTGAAAGATATTGTTCACAGTACAATCAAGAGCTCGAAAATGGAGAAAGCGTCAAGAAGGCAAAAGAAAAACCGAGATTTATGAACTTTCATCACTCAAGTTATAGTAGCAGATGTATGTGCTACAGAGCTCACCGATATTTTAAGGTGTAGTTCAAAGATGCGAATGACAAAGGACGTTACTATCGGAGTCCATGTGTATTTGTCATTCGCATAGTCCGCATAATATATTTACAATACTCACACATATATTAACGTATATGAATTCTGGTGGTTTGTGACTTAGCCGCGGAGTTCATCGATTTTTGACAATGCATTTTAAAGATCTTTACTATAAAAGGGACGTTACTATAAAAGTGGATATGTGTGTCTTATCATTATAGTATCAATAGTGTTTTTTATTGCTTAAACATATATAGACGTTTATAAGCTTTATTATCGGCTCACTCTACATTTTATATATAAATCTCTATATTCAATATGTCTACTTGTTGAACGGTCATGGAATTTATGATACTGCATTGTGTCTGTATACTTGTAACGGTTGAATTGATACATCAATAAATGTATCGTGGTTTGAGATCCTCTTCATTTTGAGGGGATGAACTATAGATTACTAACCAATAGATAAGCGAAATACATCCAGATGGCGTTAGACGAAGTGTTGTGCACTCAGTCAAGCATGGAGTCTAATGAAGGAATTGTACCGTAGACTAATTGCTATACATTACCTTGAAACACAATCAACTCCCAAGAAAAGAACACGCGAATAAACTTTCACGAGACATAGATAAGGAACGTTATCGGGGTTAATGTACTCTTGCATATGTGCGAAACATTATGTGTTCTTCTCAAATGATTTACAGTAGGCCTAAACACATTCCAATATATAATTGTTTCTATAAAGAAGAAGAAAAGCGCCGTGAAGTAAGTAATGAACAAGGACATTAGCGCGGTATTCGTGTCTTTGTCTGCGGGACGTATAGGCTGTCGTCATGCGTCGTTCGAACAAGCGAAATCCGATCGATCGAGATTTATTATATATCGACTTTTCGATTAAATAAAAAGGGAAACAGCATAAGTTGTTGCTGGCAGGAGTGAAGCTGTGCGAGGTGCTTATGGTGCTGGTGATACACCGTGTTGCTTCATTCTGACAGTGTAGTCTACATCAGTGGTTCTCAATCTTTTTAACCTCACGGACCGGTACAATTTCAAAAATATATTTGGCGGGCCGGTAGACCTTCAAAAATCGAAATCAACCCAAAATGTAAAGTATGAAACCGTTTTTTCACGCATGGTACGATAGTGACATTTTGCGCGTTTTGTTACATGGTAGTATTCATCTGATGTTACTGTAGTTAGTATGCTGAGTAGTAGTAAAATTCTTTTACCCAGACAAACAAGCTAGCGCCGAGGATCGATTACAGTCGGTACGATGAATGATGTGGATTAACCGACTATACGCCAACTCAAATAATATTCTTATCTTCGACAATATCTAGAGCAGTGACTCTTCACCTTCTCTTTCTCCAACACCCCATTCAAATATTGCATGAGACTGGCGCCCCCCTGAATCAGAGACTGGAGTAAAAACAATGGGGTAGTGGTCGCAGACCGTTTTCGGGTTGGAATTTCATTATTAGACCGCTCGACTGATTTTAACGGTATAATTGTATGTGTTATTTTCGGGAACAAATCCAGGTTGTTATAACAACCATTAGGTAAGGCCTACGGGCTCATAGCATTTGGTTCTGGGTCAATGTAGACATCCCGAATTCTCCTCTGAGATTGGCAATACGGGGAAGTTAATTGTATTACTTTTTTGTTGTTGTTGCTTTGTGTGACTACTGAATCAGCTGAAAATGTGGTGGAGATTCTCTCACATTAAATTTAGTCCTGCACCAAGCTTTTAACTTTAACATGAATGGCGATAACAAAACTAAGCAGTATCATCATTTGTGATGCGATTAAGAAATATTCTGAAGATATACTTTTGTAGCTCTCAAATACAAGTATATTTAGTTAATCATTTTGGCCAAAATGCTTCAATACATCTTCAATTTACAAAGGCCATTGCTCTCATAGGTTTTACAGCACAGTGAGTTTTCGATATAGACACGCAATGCGCTTTAGGATACAACATCCAGTTCAAAACATGTTGTGAAAAATGACTCGAGCTATCAGTATAAGTATCAGTTTATTAATATTTTTATCATTTCAAAGCACCACAAAACTACGATACAATGAAAAGATAGGAAGACGTAGAAACGACTTGGAGCAGCTGGCGTGACGGGCGTGTTTTAACGGGGAATTAGCCATCCAAAAGTACGCCAAATTCATTTTACATGAATTAAAATAAACCACTGCATTCATGGAAATATCGTCGGTGGATATTTCGCGATGAGCGCAACGAAAAAGTTTAGATTGGACAGATTTTGTCGAATGTTAGTTTGCAATGAGAACTCAGTGGTATATAGAGCTATTGTTTTACTGCATAATCATAACACCATCCACTGCGAGGCCCTTTTTCTTCAGCGCCACCCATATCCATCCTCTGAGCCCAGCGCCCACCATTTTGTCCCCTGAGCTTTTCAGCCCCATTCAAAACACAAATCGCCCCTTGGGGGCGCTGGAGACAAGGTTAAGTACCACTGATCTAGATAATAAGCGTTTCGGAGTCGGACCAAGTCAACTTGACTTGACGCTAGTCATCTTGAAAAATGACTTGACTTGACTCGGGGTTTCAAATTTTCGAGTCAATTTCAAGTTATCCACTAATCGGTGTCGACTACATCACTGGACCTGTACGGACAGTACATGCAGTACATGCTGTCGACACGCTGATGTGATATGTGAGCATTTGAGCAACCAGTCATTCAACGATTGCGCAACTTGGACTTACTCAGCCTCCGTCGGCAAGTCACAAATAAATTGACCGCAAACGTAGTGATTAGAGCTTACGTTGTCGTATACTAATAGTAGTCTATATGTAGCAGTGTATTTCTGCTCAGCACTAATCTTAACGAACCTCATGCATAATTTAAATCGAACTGATATACTAGTTTATACATCTATATTACTCTACAACTACTACAATTGGTACAGGTTTAAATTGTATCGTATGGATAGGATGGATTTCAATTTGTTTCACTGTCTGATATTTCAGAATCTGTCATCTATTTTGCGGATAGTTACCCACGTAATCTTGACGTGCTACCTTGCTCATTACCCCCTATCACCAGACGTACTATGAATGCAATACTTCGAACGGAAAAACCTGGCGACAGCGATAAGGGGTGATTTTACAAAATGAATGATTCGAAAACAACTGATCGTACAAACTGCGCGGCTTATTGAGTCAGCTTGTAGTTGTCACTCGCATGTCGTCAAAGGAGACGGCTTGAACTTCAAGATAAATCGAACATGTTTCCTGGCCTAATGTTACCTCACGAAGTTCTGAATATGTTGATGTTGATGTTTTATTTATCACATCAATTGACGAGACTTCAACATTTTGCATCTTGAAATTATGGTCTAAAATTTTTAAATACCTGGTGGACCGGCAGAAACGTCGTCGCGGACCGGCACCACTGGTCTACATCACCATTTTGATCATGCGCTTCTTGATATATGAACCAATTCCTACGCAGTCTGGCTTCAGTTAGGATATTGCGGCACGTTGAGTATAACATATGCAAACCTAGTTATTTCATGTGGCCGTCTATAATTCACAATCAGCAGACTGCGGGCCTTCTACAACGGTAGCCCGATAAAGTACTCGAACACTCGATACGAAATCAAATCACTTATTTAGCCGATTTTGCTCAGCATTAGTCATCTGGTGTTTTCAGTGAATCCGTACGTAGCTCGTAATTAGAGCTGGTCAAAATCGAGTACTTCAGTGATTCGATTCTGAATCACAGATTATGCTTCGAGTCGAGTCGAATATTCGAGTGTCACTCATTATGACGTCATAACAACATGTAAGATGTCCCTGTTCAAATTTCCACCTTTTACGCCTCCACAAAGTATATAATGCCTGTTCTCCATCACATTGAAAATACTTTGGTATTTTTTCGACCACGACGATTTCATTGCACTTTGTGACATGTTGTGGGATGATAATGACTTCAGACATATGGTATTTCCAGTAACATTATTAGCTCTGTATTTTGTGTTTCGTATGCTGCGATACTGCCAATGAAGGTTTGAAGGCTTCCACAGTGGTGCAAACTAGTCTCGAAACTATAATTCTCGTGATAAATTAATTTTCAGTGACATGGAGCGTATATTTTCAGTTCCCGAAAAATAGCGTTTTAGTTCTCGACTCGATTCATCAGAATTAATACTCGAATAAGATTCGAGTACTCGATCATTGCGCCCACTGCCCAGCCCAGTCGTAATGCTTGTAAATGATTGACTTTCTTTTGTAGATTAGAAATGTATATTCATTCAGCGGCTGCTACAAAAACATGTTTTATATCTATTGTTGGATACTTTGTTCAGTTTGTATTATGCCTGAACTTATTTGAATGATTCGAAGTCCTTTAAATACAATCGAAAGTAAACAACGAAGCCTTATTCTGTGCATTATAAACAATAATCGTTGGGTTATATTTTACATCTGAACAAGTCACACACAATGTACAATGCGACTTCATGACCAGACGAGATGAATAGGAGGATGTCGTACGAGACGCATTAGTAGCGATCCTTTACCCTAACATCCACCTCGGCCTAGAGTGCCCGATGTCACAGTTCTTTTCGATGTTGATCTTTTTGAAGCCGCGTCTCTTTCTACTAGTTCTTTCCATTCCTTGTGAGTGCTTTCTTTCGACGGGTCTTTTTCTGGTCTTTGTTATGTCGCCTTGAGAACAGCAACGGCGGGGAAAGAGGATCCCAGATAAACTTCCGACGGGAATCGAACCGGATCCTTCAGATTGGTGTGCGCTTATCGAAACCACTACGCTATCTCCCCCGCGCTCGAGACCAGCATGTCATTGCGAGACAACAATACAAAACATGGCGAAAGACAGTGGTGGATTACTTGAGCTATCATTCGTGCTATGCTTTGAGTTGTTTATTGTAAAACTGCGTTCAATTGTGTCAATCACAGTGCATCAACTTCGTTCACATTTATTCTCTAACAAGCTACAATGGAGTAAGGTGTCCGGCAGAGACTAAAGGTGATTACGTTTTGTCATAAACTTGACACAGTGAATGGTTGTGACACTATATGGATGTACGATATAATATCAAGATACGCGAAGAGGACGAAATAGTTCTAGTAGTTGCAATGTGAATCATAGGCCTGAATCCGTAGCCAATCAGTAAAAATGTTGACTATTTGAGACTGCAATCCCTCTCCATGCATGGACAGTAGGGCTGGGACGAGCAGTGAAAGGCAATTTTATCGAGTACTAAAATTATATACCAATAAGAGCCAATTCAACAATAGCAATATGAGTTTCGAAAGAATTTTCCAATAAGGAAGCTATATAAAGCCACGATTGCTCGTACCGCAGCATACGAACGTAGTGCAAAGCTACCGACGTTATCGAATTGACATATAGATCTGCGAAGTCGCGATCAATCCACAGCAATGTCACAAACAACAACCTCAAATGAAAAGGCACGGTCAAAAAATCCTAAATTATCTTTATCGTGATGTCGGAACGTAAATATCTTTTGCGGTTCCAGTTTTGAAATTTGCACATCTTTCATTCTGTTATGACGTCATCATTTTTGTGTTTTTTTAAATTCTATCTTGTTTCCTTGCTGCTAAAACTTCACAACTCACATTAACAGAATGGCCGTCTGAGATGAAATTTTCTACCGTGCGAACACATTTTAATTGCCAAAGTGCCAAAATCTCACTGACACAAACGTATTGCTGTTTAGAGATGTTTTGTTGAGGTTTTGAAAAAAAAAGGGATTTCAAAAATTCCTTTTTACTGTGATATACGTCGCCGTGATTCCAGAATACATTCAAGATAAGCAGCTGGATAGAAATGACTAGACTGGATGTTGTATATTCACAAAAATCTGTTTGTCAATTTTGGTGCCATCTATTGCAATCATACCCAAAGGTGTCGTCGGAAGCGTTACGTTTTATGACATTAGGGTTACCATACCATACCTTTAGTAGGATTTGTCCCCATCTTTCAGCTTGCTGAAAATGTCCTCCGAGGACGCCTAAATGTCCTCCTATTTTGAAATTCATCCTCCTTTAAAGCTTTTAGAGGTAAGAGATTCGAGTGAAAATGGGCATAAATGGGGCTACATAGGAAATTCGTGGTTCGAACGGGAGTGACGACATTTTTTTAGTCAACCAACGGAAAATGTGTAAAAGTGACTGTATTTTGGCAGTTGAGCTGGAAAGTTTACTTCTTTAGTCAAGCGACCACAAAATCATGGAAAATATTTCATTTCCCGGATTTTGCTCCATTATTATAAGTCTGAAAATTTTGAAAAGGTGTCCTCCTTTCCCGATTCCAAAATATGGTAACCCTAATGACATTCGCCACCACCTTTGTAGAAATGGATATTCGGTACTCGTTCATATCAAATTGACGGCGCGGATTTTCAAGACTAAGCCACGGATTACAAGAAATGTTGCTACAGAATTCGCTATTGAATAATTAAAGGCTTCTTAAGTCCTACATATAGATAGTAGGTTGGATGTTAATTTGAAGATAGGTCATATTATCGCTTTTTATCATTAGCCTACAGATAATATTTGTTCAAGACAGATGACGGTTGCTCGATAATTGAGCTAAACTTGAACTAAAACTGTGTGTGGGTGGAGGTGATCCACGAGGGTCCCCGAAATCAAAAAGGTAGAGAACCAATGCTGTGGTATATTACAATAACTCATCGTCTCGCGATCACGCTGGGCATTCCAAATGGGACCCCGAGACACTCCGGTTGCGAACAACAAAAGTACTGAGTCGGAGAGTTCAAATTTTGAACGTAATGTTTCCTAAGGCAGTCAAAGTAGACAACGCTATACTCTATAGTAGAAGAACACATAACTAATGAAGTGGAATTAGAGAACGTACGCATGAATTGTATTTCATTAAGTAGCTTCAAAAGTAGATTTACTAGGGGGGTCGCATACTGTTAGAAGTTGATTGGGGTTGACTACTATCGAAATTCCAAGATTCGCCACTGTTGCATATAACTATAACGACAGTACAACTTGCTTCGTTCCTCGAAAATATATATTAAGTTACATTAACGCGAATCCTCTCTTGGAAAGAGTGGATGTTCACACCCCTGTAACACTTCGTGAGATTCAGGTGTTATAAGACACCCTTTGGGCAACAAACCTGTAACCTACGTCTGACTTACACCACGGTATATATACAGCACAACCATTGGTTCTAAATGATGCTTGCACGTAGGCACGCATAGGATTCATGACCACGATGTAATTCTGGTTCAGATTCCACTGTCGCGTACCACCTTTAAGGTGTAAATACACACTTTTCTCGCAGAGTGTGCATGACTATATCACTGTAAAGAGTGATGCAAACTTATTCCCGAACTACATTCTACTCTTCGAAATCCAAAGTATAAAACCAAGTAATTTTACATGGAAACTTGTCCCAGTAGTACTGGAATTACTCCAACAACATGACCGAATAAATAATGGGGTTCGGCAGATTCATCTTGAGTTGGAAAACCAAAAAATGTTCAGCTTTTACATATTGGATCAAAATTCGAATTACAGCTATACAGTTTTTCCAAATCAAACTAGAATTGAAATTATAACTACACAGTTTTTTTTTCCGATTTAGACTAGAATTAAACTGTCGCTACACATTTTTCCAAATTAGACTAAACTTTAAGTTATCGCTAGACATTTTTTTCCACATTAGACTAGAATTGAAATTATAGCTACATGGTTTCTCCAAATTAGACTAGAATTAGAATTATCGCTACAGAGTTTTCTTTAAATTAGACTATAATCGAAATTATAGCTACACAGTTTTTCCAAATTAGACTAGAATTAGAATTAAAGCTAGTAAAGTTTTCGCAAATTAGACTAGAATCCGAATTATCGCTACACATTTTTTCAAATTCCACGATCATTGAAATTACAACTGCACATTTTTTTCCAAATTAGATTAGAATTAGGGTTATTGAATTCGTGAAAACGTGAAAATTGAATCAAATTCAGCTCATATCAAATCATAGTTCATGCTCAGAGGCACGAGAATGGCACATGTATGTACGTATATGTACTCGTTTCGCACTATACAGGTCTCCTATATCTATTCAGGAAAGCCAGAATTTAGATTGGAATAAGAATCAGTGAAAAGAAACATTTCACCAATTAGATTAAAATTAGATATCCAGCATATATCTCTAATTATTGTAATTAGCCATTAAGCATTATCTATTCTTCCAAGTCTGTACTTGAGTACTCCGAAGAAGTAGAAGTACATCTCTACTGACATTCTTCGGATTTTGCAATGTATGCATGAAGGTCGCTTATCCTTGGAATATCACTAATCCATATCACTTAACAGAATTAGTCGTTTGGCATAGGCAAACATAGCAAAGCTTCACAAACCTATAAATGCGTATCGAGGCAAATCGACTTCGTTGTATATTTAAATTACTATAGGTATGCGTGTGTTTAGTAATGCTTGGGATATTACTCAAAACGATACTGCATCACGCAAAAGTGAACCGCTTCCTTTCAAGAAAACTCAGCAATGGATCATAATGTAAGCTACGTCAATCGTCTGTCTGTGACTCCACGCTCGGCCGCGTCGACGAAACTTGACTCGAAGCTCTTTAAATCCAATCGGGAGCAGAAAACGAAGCGTATTATGTGGATTCACGCTCGAGACTAGCATATCACTGCTAGACTGCGATAAAAACATGGCGAAAGCTAGTTATGATGATGCTGACAATCTTAGTAACAAGCTACAAGTGAGTAAGGTGTCTGGCGGAGGAAAAAGGTGATTACGTTTTGTAATAAACTTCACACAGTGAATGGTTGTTTCATTATACGGTTGTATGATATAGTATCTAGGGATGCGAACAGGACGAATTAGTTTTAGTAGTCACAATGTGATTTGTAGGCCCAAATCCGAAGCAAATCTGCAAAACTGTTGGCTGTTTTTGCCTTCAATCCCTCCTCTCCATTCCTGGACAGTAGGGCTGGGTCGAGTAGTCAACGGCAATTTTGTCGAGTTCTGAAATTATATGCGCTACTTGCCCATAAGAGTTAATTCATCAGCAACAATTTTAGATTCGATGAAATTTTCCAATAAGGAAGCTATCTAAAGCGATGATTGCTAGTATCGCAACATACCAAACGTAGTATAGGCCTACAAAGCTACTCAGAATTCACTTCAGTGAAAAGGCATAGGCTATAGATCTATGAAGTCGCGATCAACCAACAGCATTGTCACAAACTTCAAAGTGCAATGAAATGTGCGTGGTCAAAAAGTCCTAAAGTATCTTAAATGTGACATAGAGATGTAAATATATTTTTTTGTGTTCTCATGAAAGGTGCATAATTGAAATTTGTTCAGATACTGTTAGAAGGTCATCATGAGTGATGCTCGTCTACCCAACCTGCCTAATTCGAGATTCAGAATCGAATCACTCAGATACTCGATCATCCGGCCCTAGTAGAGAGATATTTGAGATCGGCTATCTTTATGACACTACCCTATTTCATAGGTCTCTATATGAAAGATCCAATTACAACTTCTCCAAATGCAGCAGCTCATTATCGTATGATAGGGGCTCTATATACGATAACGTATTGTACAAGTTTGCGGGGAATATACGCTGTGTAATATTATACTTATTGCAATTTATACTTGGCTATCAGCCGTCATTTTGATGTTAGTAAATGTTTAAGGGCCTGGGATAAAATCTATAAAGATCCATCACCAGTACAACTCAAGGTATATCAATATGTGACTGGTATTCAACCATGCGTTTGACGCTATAGACCGTAGGAATTTTCTTCCCGGGTTTCAGAAGCGGCCTTGCGAGGCTTAGACATACCTAATATTCGGTATTTTAGCATTCATATACATAAATTGACGGGAACTATTCATAGAAACTCACAATAAATGTATATTATAATATTGTGGGGTATTCAGACGTCAATGAGAGCCTCAAGAATGCTAGCCTAAATCCGCTTTTGGGAATCACCGTTTCAAAAACCCAAACGTGAAACCCATTACGTTATTTTAAACGACAGTGTCTCTGAAGAATACCTGGATATTATGAGGGACCTCAGAAAAGACTTTGCAGCATTGCTGAAGGGAAGACTTCAGGTTGGCTCGTGAAATTTGACCATAGTGAGTTTATTACAATCCGCACTACTTATGCAAGGCGGATGCAGCGTTGGAAGAGGTCATCGAGTTTGAACGCCCGCCTAACCGTTTCGAGACGGAAGGAGACATGCGCGTCATCGTCGAACGAATCTTAAATCCTCTCGCGTACGCTTGGCCGAAACACGAGGAGTACATTCGGCAAATGCCACGAGAAATCAGCGTTCTGTTCGTTGGTATGAACCCGGCACCGAATGCCCCGTCTGGAGTGAGTGATTCCTATACACAGGATCAGTACAAACTGTCGATCTAGTTGGTTGCAGAGGGGGTCAGTAACGAAGTACTTCTACTTTTTGGAAGTAATCAAGTAGATTTCCTCTACTTCTGGTACTTACTCAAGTATATCTGATTTTCTCTACTTCTACTTCGTAATATTTTGTGATCTACTTACTTACTTTTAGCTATTTTCAGTTTGTCAAGTAGAAGTAGTTCAATACCTCAATACGAAAGATAGCCTGAAGAATTTCGGGGCTGTTTTCACGCAGTACCAGCATTTAATATTCATGAAAGTCAAGTAAAGCCCAGAAATGTTGTTTCGCTTCGCGCATAGTAGTTATGGAGTAACAAAAATGTTTACACGAAAGTATCATAGAATATAGTTTAGCTACCGGATTGCTTGGTTCTGCTCACACCGCATTGTCGCTCATATCAAATATTTCATCACGGTAAATATTGCCCACCATAACGTTTGAAACTACCCTTTCGCAATCTAGCGATTAGCTGTCATATCGTAATCTAGCAGCCCATTACGTGTCTTTCTAATCTTGAAAATCCAGCTTTTTTTAACGTTACACCGATCTTTGCAGATCACCTTTGAAGCTTTATGGACAAAAGACATGAAATATATTTCCCGCTTTTTAGAAGTGGTATCTGTATTCCACTTTCAATTGCGAGTATCATACTTTCAGTTTTTTTTTGTCTGCAGAACATACATGTTGAAGCATGAAAGCAAATGTAGTAATGCCTCTTTTTTCCGAAAATAAAGCCATACATTAAATATAACTTTTACGACTCACAATATTTGCTATAAACGTATACTAATCGCGCAAAGTGATGAAACCGTATCTGATACAACTTCTACGTATTGCTCTTCGCCCAAACTAGGGCCTGGGGTAGGGCGCCATGCCATGTTATTCTCTAAAAAGGGGGTAAAAGGGTTAGTATCACATTTTTATATCAATGATCCGAAAGAATGCGTATTTTGTAGAAAATTGATACCTTCTAGGATGCATCAATACGAATCAAGCTCTCTGAACTTTCCGCATATCTCAATTTGCAGCTTTTGGCAGTCGATGTGAACGAATTACCGTAAGACTGTCTTCAAAACTACTTACTTACTTGAGTAGATTTAAAGCAGTGATTCCCAAGTGCGGCCCTGAGGGCCGCATGCGGCCCCCAACTAGCCTTCTTGCGGCCCCCAAAAATATTAAGAAATCGAGTTATGACAAAAAATTAAATTTATATTTATAAAATACACTAGCTTGGCTTGGAGTCTGAAGTTTTTAATTAGGATTGCAGGAAAGTCGTGAGTAGACTGCTATCGTTACGTCCAGTTAAACGAGCAGTAGCTATAGATATAGGTAAAGACAGGACTATAAATGCCGCACGCCAAACCCCCAATGAAGGGGGGGGGGGTGCGAGCTCGAACGGGGCTCAAAATTATTTCGTGAATTAGCATAAATTATAGAGTATTTTTCCCTATAATTTATGCATCTTTTTCAATTTTTTTTGCTGTAGGCGTGATTTCATGCTGCCAAATATCTTGAATTTTGGGTACTCATCCCCAAGAAAAAAGCGCAAGATTTATAGAAATGGTCATAGCGGCGTTAGCCTTTACCGCGCCACGACGCACCAAGCAAGAAAACCTTGGCCGAACAGGACTGCCCTTATGCTGACCGAAAATGTCGTTATAAATACAAAATACTGTCTTGGCAATCTTAACCTCACGAGACAAATACCATCCCGCAGAGAAAAATTATATTCCGGTGAAGAAATACCAATTTGAAATCGTGTGCGTCACTTAGTGTGGAAGCCTACGTTTGGGCGATTCGATATTTTTTGATATAGCAGACAGGAGGTCACGAAATAACATGTTACGGAATCATACTATAATGGGCCCTACAGTTTCCAAGACACCTCACTCAGCTCTACCGCTGATTACGTGAGCAGCGAGGACAAGAAATTGATAGCAATA
This sequence comes from Botryllus schlosseri, assembly GCA_000444245.1. Lineage (NCBI taxonomy): Eukaryota > Metazoa > Chordata > Ascidiacea > Stolidobranchia > Styelidae > Botryllus > Botryllus schlosseri. The sequence continues at coordinate 3,661 of ATSW01049725.1, read as the reverse complement.
CATATGCAATTCGCTATCATATTGACCGATTTTATCATGAATTATGGAAGATTTTCGCGCTTCGCGCTGGCTCACTTAACAGTGCAACTAGTTACGTGGCAAAAGCGAACAAGGTGATAGGGATAGGTTTATCACCCTATGGGAGCCCAAGACCCAAGTTTACTATTTTTTTTATCCTGACGAAGTGCTGTTTCGTTCCTGCCAACGGGTATATACGCCCGAAGATGTTTAATTATTATTGAGGGGCCCTACCTTTTCAAACACACTTCCCTCGGCTCTACCTGTAAAACTGATTACGTGAGCTGAGAGAGGATGAAAATTGATGACAATATATACGCAATTCCCGATAATATTGACCGATTCAATCATAAATTACAGAAAATTTTCGCGCTTGGCGCGTCTACGTGATAACACCTGACTCACTAATATCGCCCAAAAAGCAGCATAATTGGTAGTCCTATAGCTCACGACCGAAGCGTCCGCATAATTTGATAGGTCCGGTCTTTATCGAAAACTAGTTTCACACTGATTCCAAAAATGCAAATTGAAATCTCGCCAGGGCAATAAAACTACTCCGAAATAGCCTCCAATGGTCGACTGTTCTGAACACTGGGAGCGCGGCAACCCAATGACCAATGGCGTCAAGTGATTGATCGGAACAATGCCAATTTTCATATTTTGATGACATTTTGGGTCCGTTTAATTGCCTGGTATTCGTGCGGCCCCGACCGTGCTTTGAAATTCTAAATTTGGCCCTGACACCGAAAAAGTTTGGGAACCACTGATTTAAAGTCTGTCAATTCTACTTCTACCTCAAGCAGTTTTAAATGACTTATAGAAGAAGTTCTTCTACTCGTACTTGAGCAGATTTTTTCGTCGCTACTTCTACTTCTACCTGAGTAGCTTTATGGACTACTTTGACCACCTCTGTTCATTACACATTGAAAATTATTAATATGCGATGCTGTGATGCACGAGGCTTCCATAGCGCTAAGCAGAGTTAATAAGCAACTAAATACTTTTACTCAAGAAGCATTTACTTACCTGCAATATTCACGTAAATGGTTTCGTTTTCAGACAACAACGCATCTTCTACGTATCAGTTATTGACGAAACAGAAATTATTATGGGAATTTGGTCTATTTGTATTGTCATCAGTCATTTTGATGTGCTGTCGTGAAGATTCACGAAGGATTATGTGCTCCTGATCTCGGAGAAATTTCGTTTCGAAATTTCCTATTTCGATTTTTTTTCAAAAGCTTACCGTGAACTTCTGTAACTCAGTCATGGTGTACCTAGGCCAAGTACAAATCAGCAAAATATTAAATTTGGATGTTGGCTTTTCAAAAAACCATGCACGAGTCATTTACGACAAAAAGCTTTGGCTTGGTTTCGATATAACGAAATTGTACAACGGAGAAAAACGCTATCGAGCATTTTCGCATTGGACGAAAATACTAACGTTATGCCCAGTGAAATTGAAACTTTCCAAATTCTACATTTTTTAAATGCTTCCAACCAAAATATTTAACTAGAAAATTTGGATAGTTACTGACTGTCGTCATTGTGTGAATATAATATCACGGGCTATCGTGCCGCGGAAGTATGATGATATCATCAACAACAACTTCAATCTATAATACCATGAGAAGATGCAACTTATACTGTTCCAACGTTTTCAGATTCCTTTCGGTGACAAAAACGAACTTCTCAATTTTTGGGATATCGATGTCTCCGCCCGTAAATTCGACGGGATTCCAGAATTTCTGGCAACAGATAAGTATGTCTGAGGACAGAGCTACATTGTTCAGGCCTGAATGTGTATGTTATTCATTTGGCAACGCTGTATAATTCATACGATAAGCATCAGAGATGAGCAGAATATATATCTCAAAATCCTGTTCCAAATTTGAGATTCCAACTCAAGTCTAAAATCTATAGTCCTCAATCATATTTTATAAATTGTAAACGATAACCTTGTATTGTACCCCATTTCCACGATAGGTCAGGGAGCAATCATATAACGACACTTTCTGGTACCAAATTTTGCTATCATACACTCATATGGAGATATATCAACGGAGTGCATTGTTTACGCTTACCAACCCCAAAAAGCACAAAAAGGGCAACATGCAAAACGACCCACTGTACCCCCTACATAAGGATTGGCGGTGATCGTTTGTACTCAAGTATTAGTGGAATTACCGTCTTTAATTTCTGCTGTACAAATAGAAGTTATGATTTTTGAGTATGTCAAAAACAAAGTATTCTATAGGAAGCAGCTCCTGAAAGCTGAAAACTGTTACGTTAAAGTAGTTTAAAATCATGCCGGCTTGAGTAAGTATATTTCAATTAGGTAAAATACCTGGGTAATTCGGAAAAGTATAAGAATAATTTGTTACTGACCACCAATGTTTAAAGCCCTATTTTCCTCTTAGCGCATAATGTCTAATTCCTAGTATACATTTGTTGATAACTGAAATTTTCTCACAAGTAGCACGTATAATACTAGAAATGCTATGTCGAAAGCAAAATCAAAATCCGACTTAGTAAATCTCAATTTTTAAATCCGGTCCCAATTCGTCCAAGATCTCTAAATCCGATGCTCATCTCTGAAATACATGCCTTAACATACGGTTATACCAGTTTGTTTGTTTATTCATACTCGCTTCCAGTCCTATAGATGCAGGCTTAAGTAACTTTATTTATTCATACATAGCCTACAGGACTTCACGTTCCTTTGGTTTTAAGGGATTGCGTTAGTGGAAGGCGATTCTGGAAATTTATTCAAAAGCACTTCGAAAATATTGAAGACTTCCACGAACATTGCTTCGTAATGAACTGCACCCCACTGGTCTTTATGGGGAAAGTAGCTCCATCCTCATCCAGAGTGACGCGCGCAAGTTCGTTGTTTCATTTCGCCCTTCACTACACAGCAAAGATAGATTCCAATCCGAGCTTATCTCTTCCGCAGAGCCTCGTCTTACAGTAATCAGTATATAAAACGATATGCCTGTTGTTTATTTAGCTGGTCCAGTAGTTCTTGACCTGTATTGCCATGTGACTAATCTGCAATAAGCACAAGTATTCTATGACTCCGGTAATGAAAATTACCCCAACAGCTTACTCTGAAATGAAACCTTACCTTATCCCTAGCCTCAACAGTATCCCTAATCTAACCACCAACAAACCACTACCCTAACTTTTAGCCGCATACTTAACTGTTGCATGCTCATGGACCGTATAGTAGATCCAGGGATATATAGAACTCCGGGATGGCTGACTTAATTTTGGCCTTTACCTAAGTAGGTCCAGAAAGTCACCTGTAATCTGCCTCGAAATATCCACTTTTCTGCAAGCTAGCGATACAGCTGTTTCTAGAATAATGATCCTCAACCTTTTGCAGAATAGTTAGTGAGTAAGCTAGACATTCTTCCCATATCACAACCTTACTACTGTATAGCCAACCTAGTAAAGTATGACACTGCTGTATAGCCAACCAAGTAAACTATGACAACTCTGTATTTCAGTAAATCATGAATGTGTTTAATTTCTACACATCATATAATCTGCATCAGGCCATAAATAACAGTGAATATCGAATAATATCAGCGTCTTGTACCTATTTACAAGCCATTGTCGGAAACCTTGCAGCTGGAAG
>ATSW01049659.1:0-11257 GCA_000444245.1 Botryllus schlosseri | reverse complement strand
AAAAAAAATGGACAGAGAAGTAGTTATTAACAGATTCAAAAATGACAATGCCCATGGCATGCAGATTAAATGGAGAATATAACAGTTCACCAAGAATCCGCGGTCGCACTGATTTATGACTTCTGACTCAAAAGATCCCCTGTCTCCTGATAAATTCTAATGGATATTTATTGAACGAACCAAACTCAAACGTCAGCGTTTACATTCAAATCCTTTGTATTCCGCACTGCGCATCAGCGCGTATAGCGGGGTCAACGTCAACTCAGGGTCAACGCCAATTATTACTTGAAAAAGATTTGTGCCTCTCCTGCTACCTCTGCGAAAATTAGCAGCCCCTCGAGAAGTAATTTTACAATTGCTGCTCTCTTTAGTTCGTATGCAGATGGATTAAAAATGCGTCTCGCTTTATGCTGACTCCGAAATTTATGTCGTCATTTATCAATTTCCTAATCGACGCAGCAACGGAACTAAGCTGTCGTGTCAATAGATCTCTTTAACGACATCTCTGCATATTTTATGCCGTCATGCTTGTGTCCGTTATACTGGCTGTTACACGAAGAATTCGCGCAGCAATGTGACTTTATGTCTAGAGTTTGGCCGATGTCACATATGATGTCGTCAATAAATAGATATAACGGCTTGGGTGGGATTTGAACAATATTTTGAGATGAATCACGACAGGTAGACTAATAGATTCTTGCTGCAACAGTGACAGTGGCGGGCCAAAAATTTCACAACGGGTTAAGAAGCTGGGTGATTTGATACGATGCTAAATACAATCACTAGAAGTAATTCTTGACTCAAAGGTCGTGTCTTCTTCCCAACACTGTTATATTTAAGAAAGGTACGAACATCCCTATTATATGGGTAGGACGCGGCTGTCCTTGTAAATATTCAGGAGACTGCATTGCGGGTGGTCTCGTTAACTGACTGTTGCGTTGTCGTAACTAACTAAAGCAGTGGTTCCAAACCTTTTTCGAATAATCGCCCCCTTCTCAAGCTCGAAATAAATTTTCGCCCCCCAATATTTACGGATCCAAAAAAGAGGACATACATACGGGAAATTTATTCATCTAACTCTGATCGCTAGTGAATTGGCTAAAATATGGTCATTTTTTCGAGTAGGTGCTCTGAAAACCGGTTAGCGCGTCCATTTTCCTAATAAACGGGAAGATTTTGACCTAAAAAAATCGCAATTTTGACATTTTCGTACCTTGGAAAACTTAATTTTGACCAAATTTTGACCTCATGTATGTAAATTAGGTGTTTTCCCACATAATGTTATAATTGTGCTACTTATCTTCATTCATGGTTGGAACTGTCTGTCCTCACGAAGTAGTTTGGCCTGAAAAAATTATAGACTTGGAAACTGACAAATTTTTACACGAAAAACTTTATTTTAACGAAATCTGGACCTATGAGGAATTCCAAGTCACATCACGCATTACGGTAAATATAATTAAATTTTGTTGTTGTTGTAGTAGTAGTACAACAACGAAAGACACTTTCCCACGGGTAGAAAGTGTCTGTCCAAACCAAGTACTTGACAAGAATGGAGAGAGAACGTTCAACAGCAGCAGTTGTTGGCTGGCAACACTGAAGTTGTGCGTATACACTGTTGGTGACACGTCGTGTTGCTTCATTCTGACAATATTGTCTACGTCACAATTTTTCATCATGCGCTCTTGATATAGGAACCAATGCCCACTCAGTTTTACTTCAGTTAGGATATTGCGCACGTTCAGCATAACACAATGTAAACCTATTTGTTTCATTTGGCCGTTTATGAATAATAATGAGCAGATAATGTGCCGTCTACAACGGTAGGCCTATAAAGTAGGCTAAAATAGGTAAAATGTCGTATGATAAGCTCACCGACTGTGCAATCATTTACCATACAAACGAAATGCAGGTGGCAAAAAAAATGACTCTGTAAAAAATTTTGACGATTTTTTGACCTAACGCTACAATTTTTACAAAATTTTGACTCATTTCGATCTTTTCTCAGTCAACTTTCGTTTCATATGCAGAATAAGTCGTCTTCATGAAAACTTTTGGCCATGTTAATTACATATGTCTCAAAGGACGTTCTAACATTTTCGCCGCCCAGTCGCCCCCTTAGGCAGTTTCGCCCCCTTGTTTCTCAGAATCGCCCACTGGGGGGGGGCGATATCGCCGACGTTGGAAACCACTGAGCTAAAGCTTTTTTAAAGTAAAAGTGGCCAATGTGGTTAAGCAACATGGAACACAACCGACAGCAGAAGAAAATAGACTGTGATGATAAGCGACAATGTACTGTACAACAGAACTAATCATATATGAAAGTAATTACTGCCTAAATACCGAGCACCACAGGTGGTTGAACAAATAATTCGATGAATGGCTAGTAGTAACCGTAGGAAAATATATGGAACATGCACATTTCCGAGGCTACGTCCGTGTCATGCCAATCTGATCAAGAAGTCAGACTCAGGTAACTCATAATTGGTCAGGACTCCGATCTTTAATCAGTGGTAGCATTGCATCAGGGATATATATCCCTGCATAGAATTATGCCAAGTTATTTAGTCGCTAGAACCACTGATTTAGCAGTTTATGACCGCGTTCAATCTGCCAGTCATCGTATTTTGCCAATTCCGTCGCTTGCGGAATTCGAATAAATGAGATTTAACATGCTGCTATATATAATAAATACCCTATGATCCCGTAATATAGGCTTTATAATAGACAGGAGTATTCAAGTGAAAGACAAATGTATGGATTTAGATTTAAGAGGTAACACTTCGGAGTCATTGGACCGGTCCGGCCCGCGAACGTAAGAAGGTTCGAATCCGGCCCGTGACCCAAGTGGAGCTCGACACCCCTGGATGCTGTTGCTCATTGGACAATCTTTGGCGCTTGTCGCCTATATGCATGTCATTTGCGCAACGGTAACGAATGTTGTAACATTACCTTACATTACATTACATTTGTTCATAAATTCCCGTGCCTTTGGTAAGGATTTGCATGGGAGCGGACAGCTAACACTCATTCATTATTGTTTTGAAAACATAGTTTAATATCAATGATCCGCTTGCTTGCTTGATCGGTTCGTTGCTACCAAATTGATTATCTACCCAGCTCAAGCTGTGAACAACAAATTTGGAAGAGAAACAGTAAATCAGGGGCGGCCAACCCGTGGCCTGCGAGAAGGTTTTGAGTGGCCCGCGAGGTAATTTACGAAATTAGTAATATTATCAAAAAGGGATTGCCCAGATTGTGAACTTGCAGGGCCAACCAAAAATTTGGTTAGTCCGCAACACTTGGGATGTGAAGACAAAATATCAGTTCCGACACATCGGCAGATCCATGGGCCAGTCACATTATTGGTAGATCTTCGAACATATAATAAATCATCATATTCTGCGGTAGATTTATCTAAAGTTAAAATATTTGAAGAGCTTCTTGGAGGTACAGAACTTCAATATACAATTAAATAGTATATTCGTTCATTTCAATATGAATATACTAAAGTTAAAATAATCTTCATGCTTCCCGCAATATGTTGTCATTCGATTTCTTGCTTCTAATGTTGTTTCCCCCTCCTGAAAATGAAGGAACGCCTAATGTACCAGATTAGGTGTAACTATATTCGCAATTACGAGAGAAAGTGTCGTCGAACATGCGACCTTGCGTTTGCGCTCGAAGAAAGACCGTCGACGATGAAACCTGGACACAGAATGATTGACACATACGTTTGCCGAAGCTTTCGATATCGATATGTCCAGCCGCAGAATAGTCCAGTCCTTGCAAACTGAGCCCAGAGATATACAGCATATCCGCAATATACTCAAGTAACAATATTATAGACTAATAAACTTTGAAACATTTTCGCGCCTTGCGCGGCTCGTGACCTGCGCGATGGTTCCTCAATTGCATGTGGCCCGTTGGCCGAAAAGGTTGGCCACCCCTGCAGTAAATAGATCGTGGTAAGCGCAAAAAAATTTCAATATTAATAAAACTACCTAACCGTATAGCCTACTCCACTTTGTTAGTTTACGAAATGGCTAACATGTGTCATGCGCGTCATGGAAACCTCATGAGTGTCAACTGTTACTGCACCATCTTGGCCTGAAATCGAACATATAGGAGCAGTTTCTAGTCTCGGTGATGGCAAGCACACTAATGTAAAATTTAGGGAGTGCAAGATGATCGTTCTCAGTAAGTAGCTGTTTCAAAGACGTGACATTAAGCGTTTGCGAGAAGGCAAGCGCTTGGACATAATATGCATGCAGTATCGATACTAAAGTAGACACACCATATGAATCCGGCTCGTTAATACGATGTTAGTTGCGAATAGCGCAGGGTAAATGGAATCGACATATGAATGATAAAATCATTGCAGCTTCAAAATCCATTTACATCGCAATGTACTCTCATCAAAGGTTTTACATTAGGGCACTATATACCATTAATGGAATGTACGTATGAATTGAAGTACATGGATAAAAAAAAATTGGCATGATCAGTAATTATTGCTCATGAGATGTTCACATCCTGTATAAAATCCGACGCAAAGACATGGCATACTTACATAGCTTGAGTTCCGAAGAAGAGAGATAAATGGGAGATGTTATCGAATTATGTATTTCCAATATTCCAACGCAACCATGTTATGGCTGATAAGTAGCCTAGATCACAACGCATTCTACGTCCACCATACAGAAGATCTTGAATGGTTTTTATCACAACTTGGGGTAGGCTACATATAAAAAGAGCGATTGGGTGACAGTATCTGCCACTTCAGTTCGGTGGTTCTCAACCTTTTTGACCTTGCTGCACCCCAGCACAGTATAGAATTTATGACGTTTGAGCAATGCAAAGTATGGTATAAAATACCAGTTGAATGAGTCGTAAAGTAGGACAACGCATATAAATAACCATATTTAATATGATTTCCGCCTATTATTTGAGCTAATTATAACTTGGAATGATATTGTAGTAATGTTAATGTGTTATCGGATGGAAATATATCATTCCACCACCACAATCATATCGCGGAATTTCTACATGTACCGAGAGCAACTCCTCACTGAAACCTAGTCGGCATAATGCAGCTACGAATAACTGCGATGCGTGAAACGAACGGTCGGATTAGGTAACGGCAAGGGCATATATTGGCTTAAGTCCGCAAAATCCCAAATATGGATGCAATGAATATAATCAGTGTGCATTTATTATAAAGGTTAATGAACTAACCTGGACAATATTGTTGGTACTTGCATATACGTGATCACTGATCAGATTTACCGGTTGAGCTGTGTGGAAGAGGTGTCTTTACAAATTTAGGACACACAAGTATAGATCTTGAGCGATGATCATTGATGATTCCTCGAGGTTAAAACTGCATGAGTTTCCTTCGCGTTTGCTCCGTACGGGTTCGTTACTTTGTTGAAGCATGTTGCTATTTCGTAAAAACTCTGATAAAGATTGGCGCTACTCACAAAATATAGGAATCGCTCACGCCCACCATACCAAACTCTACGTAAAATTGTTTTGGTGAGATTCATGGGATTTCTAATCGGGATTTCTTCGCAGACTGAAATATATTCTTCTGCGGGTCGCACTAGTACCGAGGGGCTGAAATTGTAAGGACAGCAGTGGCGGCTCGTCCTATAGGGCAACTGGGGCATTGCCCCACCTAAAATTCGGTTCAATAACAATTATTTATCATTTATAGACGCACAGCAATCAATATATACCGAAATCACAGCGAAAATCGCATTCTTCCTGTGCTTTCGCTTGTAAATGCCCATATATAGCGAAGTCTCTGCGAAAATCGAATTCTCTTCGTTTTTTCGCTTTGCGAATGCCTAGCCGGGGCATGCCCCGGTAGCGCTCGGAACAAGCTTTCACTGTCTATTCTCTCAAAGCAGCGCACAATAAAGAAACGGTGATTTACTCTCTCCTATTCATAAAATTACCGAGCAGGTGGGGCAACATAGCCTGGTTGCCCTTAAGGTGTGATGTAACAATCGAATCTATATCTGAACTCGGTTACCGTCATATGGCGTTGAGTCGATTCCGTTTCCGAAATTGAATGTGTGCTAATCCGTCATGTATCGCAAACAGATTTTACTCAAAAGCCGGTATTGGTGTCCATTGATTTTGACAATGTTCCATACCGAGATTGGTCATGACATTTGGTTGGGTAAGTCTTAATGTTAGTATCGAACGCTGTACCAAGTTTTATGTTTGTCACTGAACTATTTTAGTGGTTATTTCGTTTCCTAAGTGGAGTGAGAGCTGACTAGTCATTTATCACCAACAGATTTTACCCAAAGCCGGTATTGGTATCTATTGATTTTAACGATGCTCCTTACCTAGATCTGTCATGGGCCTTCGCACGGTATGTCTTGATTTTAGTATCGAACGCTGTGCCAAGTCTCAAGGTTGATACTCAATGATCAGGGCAGTAATTTCGTTATCGAGGTCGAGTATGGTAGAGATGTGCGCCGATCTGACACTATAGCCTACCTAACGCATTGCGGATTTCACGCAAAAGCCGGTGTGTCTGTGCTAACGTTAACTGTGTTCCATACTGAGATGGGTGATGAGACGATGATATCATGAAACAGTTAACTAACAATCTCGTTTCGCATTCAAATATTTACTTTAACTTTATATTCTCCAATGTCAATTTCACCGTGAAATTGTGGCCTTCAAGCCATTTGCTTACAGCCCCCTGTCAAGCGCAAAAGCTATTTCGTTTTCGTTGACGGCTAACTGCTGATCACTTGATCAGCCTATTCCTCAGTAAATTTTACGAAAAATTCGGTGTTGGTCTGTTCCGAACAGGCTGTTCGTATTAATTTTGACAGTAATATACCGAAAAGAGTCATGAGGCTACTTCTCGATGATGTCATGTAACAGTGTACAAAGTTTACAGCTTTCATTCACGTATTTATTCGGTAATATATTTTCCAATGCCGATTTAGCAGCAGACTTATAGACAGTAAGCCATTTGTGTTATTGTCACAGTCTCCAGTTTTAAGGCCAAAATGTCCTCTATGTTGTTCCGAGACCGAAATTCCGAGGCTGCTTTCGTGTGTTGGATTCAATATGACTGGCCCAATCTATGAGATAACAATGGCGTTTATATACACAATAATATCTCGATTTCAATCAATCAATCAATCAGGTTTATTAATATTTTCGTCGTTTCAAAACATCACAAGACTGCGATACAATGAAACGATAGAAAGGTGTCGAAACAACTTGGAGTAGCCATTAAGATCAGACACCCACCTTAGCCTAGGCGAAGTAAATAAGAGGCAGGCACACTGAATGAAAAGTAATGCAGATAATATAAGAGTTATAGTCTTATGTCTGCATATTGTTAGCCAGATCAATTGCGAACATGAATCGTGTTGAATTTCTGCTCCGTACGCCGTTTAAGCAGTTTCCTTTAGAGCAATAATTAGAGGTAAAGAGACTGAGTCCTTATCAGCCTAGAAATTGTCCAATGTCCATTGATCTAATCGTACGCGGAAGGAAAGCGCACTTTTACCCTTTTCCCAACATATTTCGATAACAATGAATAGCTGAGGTATAAGCGAGGATAAGGACGCCTTGGTATACACTTTTACACTGCTGGTGCCAGAGGCGGTCTATCTAGTTAGAACAAAATTGGCAATCGTGATCTGAAGAAAGTGCATGGTCTCTACTGCAAACGGTGTCTCGATATTACCCGATCGTCGACATCACTCGGTTAGCGAGTTGACTTAGACTTATATTCCAATGCATCTTTTTTTCGAAGTAGTACCAGTGGTGAACTTTCAAAATTCCTATAGTTGAAAAATCGCTTTCTATCAACTTTGCTGCAGTAACTAGCGTTTTTAATATCATATTGACCACCCCGATTTCATCCGCAGAATCCAAGCGTGGTTTCAGTACATTAAAACGCATCGAGACTTCTCTTAGAATCGGGATGTGTAAAGATATAGGCTCGATGAGCTACAGTAGATGTGCTCAGGATTCTCAGCGATGTCATTATGGGTATTCCAGATTTCAATGAATTTTTCATTGAACATTGTGCAACTATGAAATCAATCCGCGCGCAATGCGCCTACTGATACAAACGTTAAAATATCTAGGTATGAACTACTGTACTTAATATTTTCTTCCGAATAATTTGAAGAGTGTCAGCTCGAAAAGCTTCGAGTTTTAATTTATTTCTGTCATGAATATATTATCAAAATTTGAAATGCATAAGCCTAGTTAACCATGCCTAATATCTATACACCATACAAACTGTGTGTGACGACCACGAAGTCACATTTTCACGTCAGAATACACTATTGTGACGTCATTTGGATTATTAACATCGCATGCACCCCTTGCCCCACCACCCGATATTGTCACGAGCCGCCACTGAAGGACAGGACTATTCAGCGCCGGCCATTTCGTCGCCTGGGCAAAGGTTTTGGCCAACATGTGTCGGTCATTTGTCTTGTTGGCCGAAACGCTATATATCTTGGTGTGTCGTGGCACGGGGGTTACTGTCATCGCAATGCCTGTGTCTAATGGTCCGGCACCAGTGGGCTGGACAAAACACACCTTTTACCATAGCATCTCAGCCACCTCAAGCGATCCGTTGAATATACCGTTATCCGATAATTGCGAATGAAGTCAGACTCAATTCTTTAAATTAAATGTATTATTTTTCGGGAGGGGGTACCAATAAAAAATCACGAATCTAGTGACAACGAATGACGAAAAGAAAACTTTCAAGTTGTGTATATTTTGTCTTGAAATAGATTGCTTCTTGCTAATGTGCGAAAATTTTCCAAAATAAGGAGGTGGGGGTTCACGACCCCTCTGGACCCCACGGCTACAACTACGTATACCAGGGGTGGGCAAACTACGGCCCGGAACACCGTTTTGTGCGGCCCGCGAAAGCCTACGAGAAAATATAATGCGTACTAAAATGTAATTTTTGCAGCGACTTGGCATTCCTTTTTCTTAATATATTTACCCATGACAACGATAATAATTTATAGTTTTACTATGATGGTTATTTGATTGCTGACGTGGTAGCCTGATCTCAAGGCCCACACATTTTTAAAGGTTCCAGTTGGTAAACATCACAGAAATTCAAAACGGAAATAACATAATTCGGATCACGAGTGCGGTTTAGAATTGACAACTCCAGTAATTTTTAGGGATGGTGTGAACGTGAGGTTAAAGTTCGCGTTCTGTGTGTGAACGTTCGCGTTCACAACAGAACCTGGTAGGTTCTGCACTGTGAAACTTTTTCATATGTTACAATTTTCACTTCATTATAACATCTTTGGTTCATATTAATTGTATTTCAACTATGAGCCACCCTATGGATGGCACTGGCAGCATAAAAAAAAACATCACGAAACGAGCATGCACCTTGACAATCTCAAAAATTTTACTTTCTTTGTTATAAAAGTTTGCTCGAAATATCCAGCTTTCCGTTTGTGAATATTTAGTGAATCTCTGCTGTGAACTTGACCCGCAATCACACAACATCACGAGCGAAATACACTACATGTAGTCAGCGAATGATGCTTATTCAACCAATCAATGAGATTGATATCGTTTTATGATGAAAAATATCTAGCAGGCGTACGGGGTCAATCTGGACCCCATATGTTTACTTTATCATCAAGACCAAATCCTTGCGATTAAGGTGTTGGCTACTGCTGTATAACTTGTGAGGTAATATCGGTAGGAAGTATAGAAACCCGTTTTACACTCTGCTCAATATCAATGTAGCAATTCTCAGACGCCGAATACATTGTCTGGTCTGGCTTAGACCGTTGAGGCGTAAGCTTATATTCCCTGGCAAGTCCTCGTCGAAATTGTTGGCAAAGCGACGGAAAATTTTGATTTTATGGGATTATTATATCATTTAATTGCCTCAGTTGATATATTTGGCGACGTTTAAAACGCCAATATGTACCTCAGCATTGTGGCAATATGTGGTCCCAGTCGTCGCTAGGTATCGTTTACATTAATATAGGCTATCACTTCATTTAAAGAAATGATTGGAATTAGCAATATGATGTCGCGTGACGTCATGAGGTTCACGTTCGCGTTCACGCAGAACCTTTCAATTAGGTTCGCGTTCACACGAACCTGAACCTTTCAGAGGTTTACACCATCCCTAGTAATTTTATTACTTTTGTTTCCGTATTTGGGACACCGCTTCGCGCGTGTGTTAAGTATAGCTATGTTCTCGATATGTATAGAATTATTTTATTTTTATATTAACTCTATATCGTAGAAGCGTATATTGAAGGTTGCATGGTTATGATGCTGTCACCAGCATTGTCTGTCCGGAGGTAAACCAAAAGTAGAATCTGCAAATCTATGAAGATATTGTTCCTCAGATTCAAATTTACATCCGCTTATAACAGACATGGGCAAAGTGCAGCCCGCGGGCCAAATGCGGCCCGCGAAAGGTTGCTTGGAATTCAAAACATAAAACTTGCTTTTTGAATGACTAGAACCATAGGCTGTATCAAATGAACAGGAAATTCGTTCACTTTGAAGCCTGTTAATTAATATGCCACGATTAGGCTGACTACGTAACTGGCATGCGTAATCCAGATTCAAAATAATGGCAATGTGGCAAAGTATGAGTCGCAATTGAAGTCACAAGAAATCACTCTTTCCGTATAGTTTAGTTCAAGCCTTCCTTGGTGACATTGTCACATTACACATTACATGGTATGTGTTTCAATTTGTGACGTGATATTTTTCCAAATCCTTAATTCGTAATTCGTAATTCGTAAAACAAGTCAATCAGTGCTCGCGATTACTATATGACTCATCATATCTATCACCCATAAAGGATTAACGGACATGCCAAGAAAAAGAAAGCCGCAAACTGAAATTCAAAGAAGGTTTAGTTTTAAAATTTAGAGCACTAAATATTCGCATACTGGAGTCAGGGGTAAACCCATCCTTTCAGTGGTGGCCGATCATGTCGCCAAGATTAAGGATTTTAATTAAAGCTGGTCTTATGACAAAAGTACGGAACATTCGGTCAAGGGAGGGTTCAGAAAGTTCAGAAAAACTGCAAGCTTCGCTCGACATAAAGGCTATTTAACCTGCACACGGCTCGGAAGGCAGAGACCAAGAATATAAGCTTTGTACTATTGCATGTACATTTCAGTGCAGTGGTTCTCGAACTGGGAGACGTCAAAGCAGCAAAAGGGTGGCGCGAAGCCGAAGTTTATTG
>ATSW01049650.1:0-11397 GCA_000444245.1 Botryllus schlosseri | reverse complement strand
GTGTATTACAGGCCCCCAGCAGATCACCAGCATACCAAGCACGCCACAAAGTCCAGCGACACCCATCACTACTTTAAGCCTCGTTCCGTCGCAAGTACTAGACCAAGGCTCTCCGTTTTCCAGCGCACAGGAAGCCATGTACCCTTTACAGGCGTGCCCAGGTACGATATGCTACCCTCAATAGTTCCTAATCTAGTTTGATTTATGTAGTGTAAAAATTTGCGTGACCCCGAGCTGTAGGCAGAGTTCGACAACTGAAAAATGTTCAGCTTAACAGAATCAAATTAAAATTTGGATGATAGCTACACAGTATTTTTTCAAATTAGATTAGAAGGAAAATTACTGAATTCGCAGAAATCCGAAAATTGAATTAAAATACTCAATTAGAAAGAAACACAACAAAAAGCAAATTCAGTTCATATCAAGCCAGACGGCATTCTCATAAGCGCGAGGATGACAACTGTCTGGACAGCAATCGTGGCTTCTTTCGCACTATACACTTCTACTGTAGCATTTCGATGAAACCATAGAATTAGATTAGAATTTAAATCAGAACCTTGAAACCTTTCACAAATTATATTTGAATTCAATTACCGACATTTCACTCTAATTTGTCTAAAAAGATTATTAAAATTATCTAGTGGACTATTTGAACTACTTAAACAGATAGCTATGCTTTTAAACTACTTTCATTTCTACTTGAGCTGTTTTAGGGCTAACTGCTTACCTTTCAAGATTTGTATTTTGAGTACTCAAATAGGCTTTTGACTATACTTTCACTACAGACTCCAGTGGTAATGTTTTTAAACTATACTTCCACTTTTACTTAACAGTTGTTAAGCAAAACCACAAACTTTTGAGACTTCAAAATTTTGTCTAAAGCGTGAAGTAGTTTAGGGGGATGCTTGCATCCCCTTCGTGAATATAATTATCATGCCAACTATTGGCGAGACATACCGTGTATTTGAATATAATTTCTGAAATTTCACTTCGTTGTAGTGTCGATAATCATTTTGCTTTCATGGCGAAGATACATCACACCATTTCAAAAGAGTAGTCATCAGTCACCGCTGAGTTTCTTTTACTTTACCAAAGTACTTACTTGTTTACTTTCAGATCGTCATTTTCTACTTCTACTTCTACTTCTGCCTGTAATTGAGTAGAAGTTAACTGAATTACCTATATCTCTACCTCAGTACCAACGATGGCTACTTTGACTTCCTCTGGTTTCAGTGCAACTGGATAATATTGTTCACCCCTTTTCAGCTCCGACCCCACCGACAATAGAAATGGTCCAGGCCCCAGCCTACCCACAACAACCTTACACAGGTTAGTGCGCAAATTGATGAATATAAAGCAGTAGGCCTACTTTGCAAACTTATGTAGGTAAAGAGTAAATAGATTTTTGAGAGTCAAGTGTTGATTCTTACCCACAAATTTCGCATGAGACATTGTGACTTCTCTACTGGAACTACAATATCTTCCAATTTTAAATTTGATTACTAACGTGTCGAGAGCCTGAATGTTCCCGGTCCGCGAGAACTGCTTCGAAGTTTTACCGGACCGCGAGCGGAAGCGGCTGAGAACCATTAGGCTATAAATTTCGGTTCAGGAGAAATGTTCCGCTTTCATGCCTTTTAGCATCGCCCCTATATTCAATCGAGTTTTATTCGTGCTATTTTACCTAATAGATAAATCAAACCGAGTAGATGATGTTGTGTTTGCAATTGAAATTTGAAAATATCGTTCATAATCGTTAAATCCTAATACCTATACTCCTTCATAAGTTTGATCTCATCGAGCTGACCTAACACCCTTCCGTTTCAGTCGTGTACATGCCGTCTGGTCAGTACGCTCAAATCCCGACCCAACATCTCACGCAATCACAGCTCACATCACTGTCTCCAGCCCAAGCCGCACCGGCAGCAGTCGGAAACCCCACAGCACCACAGAAAGAAGGTAACTAACCCTTATCGAAGCCCGGGAGAATGGAACAGTCTGAATGTGTTCCGTTTTGTGTGACAGGTCCCGAAGGATGTAATTTGTTTATCTATCATTTGCCCGCCGAGTTTGAAGACCAGGACTTGGCCAACGCGTTTCAGCGCTTCGGCACTGTCATTTCCGCGAAAGTATTTATTGATAGAGCCACCAGCCAGAGCAAGTGCTTCGGTAGGCATTGATTGATTAATGGCGGAATAGTTCCAACCTTTTTTATTTTGTTTCCGTCTCTCGCATTGCGTTGCCAGCAAGCGCTTCGTTGATTGTGACGACATGAATGCAGCTTTTTTTCAATTGGAATACGTTATCTATCAATTGCATATCGAAGTTATGTACCTCCAAGAAGCATTTCAGTCTCTTGCATTGCGTTCTTCGCTCGCGCTTAATCAATTACTCTAGTTTCTACAATAAAATGAATGTCGTGTGTCAGATCGATTTATGTTTCATTGAATCGTTCGAATTAATCAATCCTTGTCTGAGACAAAACAAGTCTCGACGTATTTCAGTGTCAATGGTCCAGCCAATTGATGTCGTTCAATTGTTTATGCTCAACATGTGATGTAATCTGCCGAATGCATTTCCAAAATTTTCTCCAAATCAACCTGAAGATTTGATATCAAGATTTGTCTAGACAGCTTCTATCCGCAAATAGAGTGGATACTGAAATTCCAAAGTGCTATAAAGTATGAATTCGTGGAATTTTTCAGACAAAAATAGAATATCCCAATGGATTTAAGCTGCTAGTTTCTCCAACTTCTTTACGGTTATGGGAAAATGCATGACTGCCAAGCTTCTCCTTAACTCTTGGTGTATCAATATCTCTATTGTACATGCTTTACTAGCTTCCACTGGTAAACTACTCGAGACACTTTACTTCTTATTTTTGTGTACTTCTAGTAAATCTGTTTAGGATTTAATTTTGCCAGTGTCACATCATTTATCGCAATCCTTTTATTTTCGATCCAGGCTTTGTTAGCTTCGACAACAGCGGCAGCGCACAGGCCGCCATCCAGGGCATGAACGGCTATCAAATCGGCCCCAAGAGACTCAAGGTACAGCTGAAAAGACCCAAGGAACAAAGCAGACCTTACTAATAAACTATATCACACCATATCCCTTCTTCACAAAGGTAAGGAATTTCAACCACGATAATGTATCGATCTCTATCAGCGCCAAAGACGCGGCTGTAAAATTGAAATTCATTTTAGCGTTATTGGGAAACATATCCAGGGGTGAGGGATATACTGTGTGTGTCCGCAAATAAAAGGGCACATGAGAAATTGATCAATTAAGGGGCACAAGAAATCAATTATGGAGAGGAAGGGAAATATACCCCACAAGAGTGACATTTTATATGTATTGACCTCACAGCGGCTGTAAAGTTCGTTTCACCGCTGGTCACGGCCCTTTTCGATACAAAGGCTCGGTATACGTAGATCAGCTCTATCTATGAGGTTACAACCAATTATTCCAGTAACTATGAACTAAATTCCCATCGAGGTAGATCCCACTAAACTCTTCAGCATTTCGCAAATGTTTTACAGTGAACAGTAGTTCTTAGAAACCGCGGGCTTTGTCTGTCTTGTTGAGAATGTAGAGGGCCTAAAAGTGATATGACCCACCAGTACCTTCGAAAAATAATGATATATCGACGAGTATGGGCTGTCATTCAAAGTGTAAGGTGTTGAAATCGACCGCTCCTGCCCAACCAAGCTCCTGACTCCGGTTATTTCTATTTCGCCAGTCGAGATTTGGCTGTGAATATCTGGGAAAGCGCCACGTAGCGACATAAAGTGCTGAGAGAGGTGCCACGGGTCTGTTGCTGGATGTGTAACCATGATAACAATGTAGTGTCGTGTTGGATAGCATCAATTCTTATTTTTTGTCATTCTGTTGGTACCTGTGAACATGCAAGCTGGTCCTCGCGTCAATTCATGATCATATTATATGCTATAAAACACCCAAATGAACTGAAAATCCTATGGTAATTTACCGTTTATAATTCTAGAAATATTACCGCTTATGAGTTTTTCTTGGCTTCCATAATGTGGTCGCTAGCCGTTGTCCTCAATTCTCATATTTGAAAAGATATGACTGTTTTGTTGACAAAAATAAATGATATTATTTGTACCACCTTCCGTTTTCACTTGATGGACACTGGATAAAAGCACGAAAACAATTTGCAATAAATAAATACTGGTGTGCATAAAAACATCAATCGTTATCCTGATGAAGTCACAGATTGCCCGTACATGAATGAAAAAATAAAAGTTGATATCCAGACTTGGTATGGATCGCCATGCTAAACCGCGCTAAATCTCATTTGATCGAATATGTCGTAATAACATCAATAACTTCAGTTCGGAGTTGGGACACCGTCTTCCTTAATTTTGGACTTACGGCTATATAAACCAAAACCAAGGGTCAATCGTATATAATGCTTAATATAGGCCAGTTTTTTTAAACACGGGACCATAGACCCATTGCGGGTCTGCGGGCTAGTTTATAGGGGTCCATGAAATATCAATGTTGAAACGACACGAATAAAACTACAATGTCCTTTATATGTCCTTATTTTTTGACTGCAATCTTAGTTATGTTCTGCCCTTACTCACAGGTCACAAACTAACGTGGTGGTCTGTTTATGCATTGACGTATGGGGCCCTGATAAGCGATGACCTTTTTGTCAACAGCTTCCAAAGGGGGTCCACGCATCCGCCCAATGAAATTTAGTAGTCCGCGCTTGTCAAAAAGTTAAGAAGCACTGTTATACGTCCTGCCACGATCACCAACGCTTGCATGTTCACAGCGCTGCGATTAGTTTGTGTTGAGCTACAGTGGAAATCGGTTGTATATATAGTGGAGTAAATTGCGTATCGTTGAGCGTTAGTGGCCGGTAATTCTCTTTTCTTTTCAATTCCGTTCTATAGGCGTTTGTCGATGTTCTATGTTCTACTGCTGTCAGTGTGTCGTGCCAAACAGTGTGTTCAGTTTGAATGAACGTAATGTCGCCGCGTAGAGGTGTTATTTAATTGGTCATCCTTTTAATTTGCGTACACCTGTGCAGCTGTCGATTGCGGACAGCAGAGCAGTCGTTCTGGGACTACTGTCATTATGAATAGCGTACCAGTGGGCGATGCTACACCTACACAAACCCTACCTGTTTACGATTCGGGCTGTGCCCAGTGATTCGAGTACAAATTGTACTGATTAAAGTCGAGTAGTGATAGAATATTTTTCGAGTATTGAAGTTATTCTCTCCTTTCCACTAAGATGTAATTTATCAACGAGAAATACCGTTTCAGATCTATTTTCATTGAAGCCTTGAAACCTCAATTGATCGTATCACAGCATACGAAACTTGTAGTACAGAGCACGTTAACGGAAATGGCATTTCTATCAAGTAGTGATCAAGCCACAGCTTTGTCACAAAGTCAATGAAATAGGTATAATCGAAAAAAAATACCAATTAAACTTTAATGTAATGTAAAACTGGCAATACTGTCTTTGCGGTCGCATAAAAGGTGCATATCTGAACGTTCCACATCATCCATACTCTATAACGGCGGAACAAGTGATGCTTGAATACTAGACTTGACTTGAAGCTTAATACTCGTTTTTTCCACGTGCTATACACGATATGAAAATGCCATTTCACCGATAACCTCGCGTACGACTTATCTCGTTATCAACCGGGATTCACATCCTTAAAATATGAATAATTTCATGGCAAACTCGAAATAAACACACCGCTTATTATCATTAGAGGTTATCAGTATCGGAGAACCTCTACCTTTTCTAAAGATACTGAAGCATAGCGTTCGTTTACTTGCGCCACGTGCACTAGTGGTTGTAATTTTAGACTAATTCCCACTTCTGCTTGAAGAGTTCTTCAAGCAAAATCGCTTGTTTCTTAACTTTGTATTTTGTAGAAGTAGAAAGCAGTTTTGGGACAAGTTTTCAGCAGTTTTATCTGTGCTTAGTCATAAAAACCGCGTGAAATAGATATCACAGATCCTACCCGTAACGTCATTATTCACTTTATGTTGGGTTACCATATTTTGGGTCCCGGAAAGGACGACACGTTTCACAAATCACAAAAGTTCGATTACCGGACAAGAAAACTGCTGATTCTAAAGTTTTTACTGGAAATCCTATTGTGTTGACTAAAAAAAGAGCATTTTTCCGACTCGACTCCCGAATGACCCACTTTATAATAATACTGCTGTGGTGTTGACAAACAAAATGTCATTTTTTTGGTCCGGCTACTGAAAGACCCATTCGAACAGCCACTTTACAGATTTCGCATCATTTTGGGCGTTTTTGATTGTGCCTGTCCATTAGCGTGGCTGTCAAAGCTATAACGGAGGACGAATTCCCAAAATAGAGGACATTTAGGCGTCCTCGGCGTACATTTTCGATTTTCTGAGAAAGGAGGACAAATGGTAATCCTGCAATATGTCAGTCGTGAAGACGCATCTTGCAATTTCGACAGTACCCAGCACTGCAAAAGTATACAACTCCTTCCCAAAATCCTTATTTCGACGCTAAAAACTAAGTACATTTAAGACTTTTCATTGTCAACTTCACTTGGACAATGCTACTACTAATTCTTCTTGTGATTGAGTAGAAATTTAGGAAGTCGCAACTACCTCTACTACGCTAACTACGTTGACCACCTTTGGCTATCGTTATAACTTCTTTCAATGCGTAGTTAGATCCATGCGTCATCCAATGACAGAGCATCTGCGCATTCCAGTGATTCAACTGTCTTTTAACTCTTTCCCGATTCAATTCAGACTGAAAGCAACTTCAAAGTGTCCAGAAGATATTCTACACAGAGCTGCGAAAGGTTTTACGACCCGTAATTATTATTACCAACAGCCGGTACTACCGATTTAATAATACTTTTATTATTATTTACTTATCAAGCAATGATATATTATTAAGCGTTTCTTCTGCGAGAGATATGTGCATTTGGAAATGTTGCAAGGTTTAGTTTACCGAACTCGTGCGTACTATTACAACAGACAAAACTATCCTATTTAAACAAACCATATGAACTGACTAAATACTTTTTGATATCACTGACCTAACTCTACACTGCTATATGTAGCAAAGCCTAATAAATTCTATGAATACCACTACATCTACGAATCGAATAGACTGTATTTCGTGCAATGCATATTTATAGCTTCGTGCTGGGAAAGAAACATTCCTACTTTAGGTGCTATACCTTACTTGGAATCATCGATCTAAGTTGCATTTTGCCGGCGAGTGGACCAATGTCTTTTTATCACCAATTTTTCTAACGCTGTACGGACAATGATGTACCGGCTTACTTGCGGAAAGCATCTTATATGTACATATGTAAATACACACGGTTAATCGACGCGATTTCAAGCAATTTGTTCGGAGGCCTGCAATTTCAAGCCAGACGTCGCAGAACTGGGGTTCCGGGACATTAGCTCGCTTGTGCAATCTGCGAATATTATTTACTAATCATGATTGCGATACTTCTCAAATACACATATGACGCATAGACGACTTGTTTTTGTATTGGAACAAATGGGGTGGAAAGGGATCAGGAAACATTATGGAAAATACGATAATAATGGAAGGTAATATCGAAAAATGCCTAAAACGAATATTTGAGTGTTTTGCATCACACGTGCGCTATTCCAATAAATTACGGTTATAAATTGAATCTTTTGAGCTTGGCTGCATCTCATGCAATCATCTCTACTCAGCTGGTAATATCAACATTTTTTAACCTTGGCTGTCACCCAATGCCACAAGACTGCAGTAGCGTACAATGTAAAGTTGGGAGTTGAAACATTTTCGAGTGTATCAATCTATCGCACACACACACACGCATGTACTTTACTTTATCAAGTACAAGCAGTCTATATATGGTGAGCAAAGGTGTAGAAATCGAATTGTTCCACATTCATTAGTTTTACCTCATATCCTGATCCAAACGCAATCAATAAATATTAATGAACGGTAATAATATTTACATGAGATCAAGACACTGACAAGTCGCCGGGCACAGAAAAAAGTGTGCCGCGCACAAAAAAGCCGAGATGATGACCTTTTTAAAGTCGCTACGCACTATTGTTTAAGGAACCGCGCCGTGAGTTGGTGAGTGCGCGCAGACTCGTCAAAAATTCGAGGACACATTGAGCAATGAGAACCGGGAGAGCAAAAGACATTAACATTAGAACACGATTCAACACGTTGATACGCCTGCATGTGGCGAGATAGCATAGCGGTACGATCCACAGCTACAACAAGTGTTGCTGGTTCGAGTCCGACCGAAGTCGAGGCCAAAAATTCCCGTCCTGACCATTGGAGGTTTATCTAGAATCTAGATTCCACCTCACTACCCGATCTGCGCATACTGTGTATGAAAAAGCCTAGAGAAGTGGGCCGTGCTGCTAGTCGGTAAATACGGAGTGAAAGACCGAATATCATTCTGGTGTAAATGGCCATGTAGTGACTTGCACACCATGAATACCACAAACAACAATCCGCATCGGCCATCATTGGTTGTAGGCTATTAGGCGCGAGTATTCGGGTATCACTGATTTTGACGCCATTCCCACTATAAAATATGTAATTGATTAGTATATTGATATTGAAATGAACCCGAATATTTTCGGCTGACACTCGTCAGGGGAGTCGTCAGCAACTAGTAGAGAATTCAAAAGAACATCGTATATCAACAATCGTATCACAAAATATGACGTCACCAGCATGAAATGTCGAATACGAGAGCGTTCAATGTACTACTTTTAGATGATACACGAACTCTTTTTGTTGACACAGCCTTGGGTGGTATATTTTGATAAAAGTCGACTACAAGGCACACAAATGAAAGTGTGAACGACCCTTTCCGAGTATGCGAAATCCGTCGTCTGGATAATTTTTCGCACCGGCGGGATTATCCAACAATTGTTTGCCAATTGCAGAATTTATGACCTCTGATTGTTCCGCATCAATCTTGAGCGGATGAGTTAAGGGTGAGCTTTTCCCCGAGCGTGTTCTAATGAATCTAGGGACATGCTGATCCATGCGTTCCTGCAGGCGCTTTGACGTTCTTCTTGATAAATTCTGTCTTAGTGGCAAAGAGCGTCGAATATCAGTACCCAAACAAAATGTATTTTTACTACTCAACTCGAGTCATTAGAATTAATGCACGATTCACATTAGAGTATTCGGATCATTGTGCTCAGACATAATGGAAAATATAAATTACCGAGTATGCTATTACCGAGAATGGACATACAACATAGTTGGAAATCATGACCGAGAAATGACATTTTTAGTATTGACCGGGTGCGGTATGAATAATGTTATTGTAATACACTGACTACAAGTTGTAGGCACACACGAGTTTTAGTATAGCATTTGTTTCACTGACGGGTAATGAATGGACTGGATGTCATCTGAATGCCTGGCTGCCGTTTTGGACTGTAACCAGACGCTTATTGGCGGTAACAATTCGGAATCGAATGGGTTGATCGCGATGCCCATGAATAGAAATCTTAAGAAAAGGCGACTCCTTTTGGCGTTGTCTTTGTTCCATTTTACTGATCTCAATTAAATAAAAAAAGATCACCACCCACAATATGACGCAATAGTTTTAGTAAATCAACAGAAAGTATGATTTCCCGCAGATTTACTCATCGCGAATTTTTTTGCCGCGATTTAGTGTCACTATAGATTTCTGGTTATTGATATGGGCACCCCATCCCCTCTGAAAATATAAAATATAAGCAGAGGTGGTCAGTAACGAAGCACTTCTACTTTTTCGAAGGACTCAAGTAGTTTCCATTACTTCTGGTACTTACTCAAGTAGATCTTTTTTCCGCTACTTCTATTTCTACTTCATAATATTTTGTGAAATACTTACTTACTTTTCGCTATTTCCAGTTTGTCAAGTAGAGGAAGTTTAATACTCCAATGAGAAGGATAGCCTAAGGAATTTCGGTGCTGTTTTAACGTAGTACCAACATTTAATTTTCATAAAAGTCATGTAATACCCAGAATTTTCGTTGCGCTTCGCGCACAGTAGATATGGAGTGACAAATATGTTTAAACAAAAGTATCGCTGAGTATAATTGGAATACCGGGTTGCGTGGTTCCGTTCACACCGCATTGTCGACTATATCAAATATTTCATCACCGTAAGTATGCCCCTCCCATATAGTTTGAAACTACCGTTTCGCAATCTAGCAATTGCCTATTACATCTAGCAGCCCATGACGTGTCCTAATCTGGAAAAATGAACTTCTACTTTTCTAACGTTAGACCTGTTTTAGCAGACCACCGTTGAAATTTTACTGGACAAAAGACATGAAATATATTTTCCGCTTTTCAGAAGTAGTATTTGTATATTTCTTTCAATTACGAGAATTATACGTTGAGTTCTAATTATAGTTTTAGCTCTTTTGTCTGGAGAACATACACGTTGAAGTATAAAAGCAAGTGTAGTAGTGTAGTAATGCCTTGTATTTTCCAAAAATAAAGCTATACACTATATGGCATTTTTGCGATCTGTCATCTTTTTAATTAACGTATGCTAATCGCGCAAAGTGTTGAAGCCGTATCCGTCACAGCTTCTCTGTATTGCTCTTCGACTGAACTATAAGGGCCTTATTATATGGGAAGGGCGCCATGCCATGATATTCTCTAAAACGGGTAGTTCGAGTAAACAAAGGATTAGTATCGCATTTCCATATCAATACTATCATTAACATCCCATGATGCGGACGACTGCTTCTTCTGTCAAAAATTGACAGCTCCTGGGATGCATCAATATGAATGAAGCTCTCAACACCTTCCGCATATAGCTCCATTTGCAGCTTTTGACAGTCCATGCGAACGAATTACGATAGTTTTCACAACTACTTACTTAGTTGAGTAGATTTAAAGTCACTCAATTCTACTTTTACTTCAAGCAGTTTTAGGTTCGTCATGTAGGAAGTACTTCTACTCGTACTTGAGTAGATTTTCTCGTCGCTACTTCTACTTCTACTTGAATAGCTTTCTTGACTACTTTGACCACCTTTGTGTATACGAGTCACAGTAACAAGTGCAACGGAAAATAATCAATTGTGGCGCAACTGCGTGAGAGGACGAGGAGAGCGTTGTCTCGTAGGTGTGAGCGATACCAATACCATCCGAGCGGCCACAATATCTTTGTTGGAGGACGCGAAATAATTTCCTTATTTAGCAAAGTTATCAATAACAGTGAGTCCGCTTGAAGGTAACCCACCGGAAACTAATGAATAGTATTCTTCGTATTGCATGAACAATGAATATCAAACATGGCTTTATGATTGTTTATTGTATAATTACATGGCCTTAAATTTCGAAGTCAAACATCTCATC
>ATSW01049647.1:0-10524 GCA_000444245.1 Botryllus schlosseri | reverse complement strand
TAAGCCCGGTACCCCAAATTTACCAAGATATCAATTCATTAGGGTTGAGTACATCGTAAATGCCGATAATGCAAGTCTTCTCGTTTCTACGAACTTACGCCTAAGCTCCACTCTCGCATGCATTCTCGGTAATGGTTTTCTCAGTATTGGTATAGAACCCCCGTGGCCCTAGTCTGCCGAGATACCCCACTACTTGCTTACTACGTCAAATTTTAGTGACTGTATGGGTTCTACACCAATACCGAGAAAACCATCACCGGGAACGGCCAATGCCAAGAATCTAACTTACTGAGAAGGCCTTGTCGAGAAATTTATAGCTGAGAATCGGCACCGAATGCGGCAAAGCCCTCATGCACAAGCACACGAACTGTGTATGTGCATAACATGCCTGCATTGTATTCTTGGTAATGTCTCGGTGGGGTCCATTCTCGGTAATGGCTTTCTCGGTATTGACCGGACACCGGTCCAGCCCGCGGGCCGTATGTTGCCCGCCACAGGGCTAATCCCTTGTGAAAAAGACGCAACTTACTTGATCCACGCCTGTTCATCCGCAACGTCTTTGTAAAACTGGTGAACTTGCAGCGATTCTTGTAGTTTCGCGCGACGTTCGCGGGACATTACCTTGATCTTTGCAAATCTGCAAAATGTAATATCCGTTAGCAGAACAAAGACCCACAAGTTTGCCTGTTGTGAAATGGGATGTTTCGTATGACAGATTGAGCCCTTGAGTGTATAATTCGATGATGTGCGACAGGGTTGTAATGATTTGAGTCACGATTTTCTGATGACTCGACCTGCCTCGAGTCATTTTCTCAAATCTGTGTATTGACTCGACTTGGACTCGAGTCATGCTCGAGACTCAGACGGCCAAGACCGACATTCCATTGTAATTTCGAAGAATGGTAAAGTAACCCCATCATTGGGATTACGTCAATCGGTACTGGTTCTTGAAAATGCGACTACAAACTGACTAAAGTGAGGAAAATTAGTATATTATAAAGGCGAACCATTCGACATCACCAAACATAGCCAGAAAAAGTGGGTTTAACAAGACTTGAACTGGTAACTGAGCAGTCAACACAATGACTTGGATTCGAGTCATAATACCATGACTCGGACTCGAACTTTTGCTCGCTGATTTGGACCCGGACTTGACGCGGTGGTGAATTGAAAATGACTCATCTTGACTTCAGTCAAAACAGATAAAAGTGAGATTGAATTGTGGAAACGTGAAACGTTGAAAAGTGCCCGTTTTAATGATTTTAGTGCCATTAAGTCATTTCGAGTGACACGCTAGCATATTTTAGTTGAAGTTCAAGTTTAAGCGTTAGCCTTAAGCCTTATGATCAGCAGTGGCACTCGAATAAACTGCCGTTCCGACGAATTTCATCGTGTTTGACCGAACTTTAATTATAATTTCGATTACTCAAATGAGTTAAGCTATTACTCAAAATCACGAATATATTATATTCACAGTCAGACCATAAGCCCCCAAAGCAAACCAGCACAACATATCCAACAAACCTGTCGTTGATTTCATTTTTCTTGGCCTCCACATGAGCAGGGTCGAGAGCGTCGGACTTTTTGGCATTGGCGAGCAAAAGTTCAGCTTGAGAGGTCAGTTCTTTCACTCTGTCCTCGTTAGCGGCAACGTCGGACTCAACGTGACGCTGATTGGCGAGCAAGTTATTCACCGACGGTACATCGCGGCCAACGTCTTCCGAAGCCAAAATCGTCTCGACCTGGATAAGAAAGAGAGTTACGAGATCGAACCAAAACCTCGTCCTGTGATTATATCCAGACTCAGACTAGATATTTCTAGCTGTCCAATTAGACTTATTGAATGAAAATGTCAGTGATCTAATTATAATCTAATTTTTGGAATGTTTCTTTGCTCTAATTTTAATTCAAATCTAATTTCGGGTTTTGTTGAAATGCTGCAGGAATTTGAAAAACACTGTGTAGCTATAATTCTAATTCCATGCTAATTAGGCAAAACTGTGTAGCTATAATTTCTAATTCTAGTCTAATTTGGCAAAAACTGTGAAGTTATAATTCTAGTGTAATTTGGAAAACACTGTGTAGTTGTAGTCCCAAGTCTAATCTAATTTGGAAAAAACTATATAGTTATATTTCTAATTCTAATCTACATTGGAAGAAAACACTGTGCAGTTATAATTCTAATTCTAGTCTGATTTGGAAAACACTGCGTAGTTAGGATTCTAATTTAGTATAATTTGCGAATAATGATGTAGCTATAATTCTAATTCTAATCTACTTTGGAAAATCTAAATATTTTGTAGTCCTTGTTCAACCAGCACAAGCAAAGCACACGTCAGAAAGCCAACCGCCACGCAAAACGCAATCAAACCCCACCTCGGACATCCAAAACTCCAAATCCTTAACGGCCGTGATAAAATTCTGCTGCTGATTCGCCTCTTTCAGCTTCAGCGCCTTCTCGGCTGATTTCTCCCTCAAATCGGTCCACTGGTCCGCCAGCGATTCGATCCGCGCCTGTAACGTCATAACATGAAGCCAGCGTCCAATCAGAACATTAGCCACACTCACTTTCACGGCGTCCTCAGAGCCAGCGCATTGACGGGCGTCGATAAGTTGTCGGCCGTTGTTGATCACGGAACCGACTCGGTCTTCGTTGGCGTCAAGCTCGGCTTCAAAAGCTTGATGTTTCTGATGTTTGCTCTGTGCGGGACAGGTCAGCATAGTGTGAATGAGACGAAAAGGCTGACAGCAATAGCTTGACATCCTAATTACACTACTTTGGCTTAACGTGGGGATGGTACACAATAGCACTTTCATCGTAAATGTTATTATTACAGCAAATCACTGGATATGTTAGACGAGTTATCATGATGATATTTGTCTCCTAAGAAATATCAGTACTGGTCAGCTTCATCAACCTTTCCATACAAAACAATAGAGCAGTATATTCATAATGAAATAAGCCCGAATTTTTTCGGATGACAGTAGAGAATTGGAAATAACATCAATTGTATGTTGTATATTCGGGTTTATTTCACTATGAATATACTATTCAATTGTATATTGCAGTTCTGAACCTCTGAGAAGCTCCACAACTATTCCAAGTGATAGGATCATCGGTAGCCTACTGTTGAGTTGTTATACCGGCGGGAGATTGATTCTTGTTGAAGTGTTGTCTTTCCTTAACTACAATATGCACCTGTATGACTGGAAAAGCCAAATTCTTACTAGGTTTGAGTTTGATGGTAAACAAATGAAATTGATGTAACATATAACTTCCAAATTAGGAGCGATATTTGAAACATGTCAAATATTTTGATATCAGCTGAAAAATTCTGATAACAGTCAGGCTTTAGTTGCATTAGATGGACAATACACCGCATATCGATATCAAGTGATTTACCAAAGTATCCAGCACAAGCTGCATTTCGAATTGCTTCGTGACATCAGGTATCATACCCAGTGAGTAATTATAGGACTACATTGTGCATGCAATGCTAAGTGTGAAAATGGCATCGAGAACAATTCGTATTTGCACATATATTCCTGTATGCAGCAGTGTCAGAACCAAGCTCCTCCGAGCAACAAGTCTTGTCTGGCAAATTGAATGAGTAACATGCAAAAATTGTTGGGCCAGAGCAAGTAAAACTACTTGAAAAACTGAGGTTTGAATAGGACACTACACAAGCAAAATCTGTCTGCTGTCAAAAATATTAGACAGGTTCACTTCTGAATATGAACTTGGCTAATTCATATCACTCCGTCAGCATACATCGTGCAGTCTTCGACGTGTCCATAAAAGTTATCGCTTCATTGGCTTAAGGTACTATCAGATTCATATGTGCTCATATGTGAATCACCAAGCGAGTAGTAATGAAGGAGCATGCTCCACCAGAAAAATATGCGAAAATAAGAGGCCACCAGCAAAAGCTCAATAAACTGAGCAAAGAACAGTAGCACTTGTGTTTTAAAGGTACAGTTATCGTAGCTTTTTGTCACACCACATAAATATGCAGATAAAATCAGAGGTGGTCCGTAATGAAGTAATTCTACTTTTTACGCCTATTTGTACTACTTACTTCAATCAAGTGATTATATTTTAGGATCATTTCCACCTCTAATGCAGTTATGTCTGGAAAATGTTAACACCACTTTTTCGAGTGAAATTGTGGACGAAATAGCCGCTGTATCACGATCTTATCAGCAATTCCGCGTTAGTCGCAAAGATGCCTCAACTGATTTCAAAAGCAGCGACCCTCGATTAAGCACTTGGAAATATGCTCCAACAAGATCAAATCTATCTTTATCTCCCTATGTGCACTTGAAGTAGTTTTGACAAGAGTTCCAAATAATTACTCCAAGTACTTGAGCAAGAATCAATTCTAGATTAATTAGCGAGATGACGCACTACCATCGTTAATGAAGAATTGAAAGTGCGATTCATATTACGCAATGCCATACCACCAGATATATCTTACCCATTCTGCGGTAGAATTCTGTCAAATTCGCAGCAAGGTTTACGGGCTACAGTTCAAGAATGAAAATTCAGTTAACTGCAACTTTACACCGGGCCTACCTGGATGTTGGTCGGGTCCTTGTAGCTGTCGTCGGTGGCGGTCTGCATTTTTTCGGCCATCCACGCCTCCAGTTCGTCGGCGTCCCGGCTGAATTGCTGCAGGGTCTGGGTCTCGCCTAGTTTCGAACGTTTGTCAATGAGGGCCGCCTTCAGTTTCTGCCACCTGGTACAAAACCGACACATTAGTTTCGGCAGGTCTTTGAAATAGCTACATCTACCTGCAATTGCACGGAAATTTATGCCATTAATTCTGCTCAAGTAATAATTCTGACCACTTCTGTGCAAGTACCTGTCGCGAACTTCATCGGCTTTGGCTTCGATAGCGTCTGCAGCGTAATGAGGCGGGTCCTGCTCGCAAAGCTTTTCGGCCGAAGACTGCAGGGCCTGCATCTTGTCCTCCCGCAGTCCGATGGCGCGGTCGAAGTCTTCATGTTTCTTGATCAGTGACTCCACGGAATCGAGGGTGTCTCCTAAAAACACAAACAGTTTTGGGTGGGTATATCTCGTTTGTTGTGCTTGAAATTTGCACACGGCATAGATGGAGCAGTTATTAGTCATCCTGTATGCTATTTTGGGTGGAGGATCGCGATTTTGGGGGGATTTTGCTCCGAAGAAGTGGGTAGGACACATCAGAACAATTTGACTGGGGCGCACGGGTTCATTGATATGCCAAGACAGATCCTACAAAATATATAAAAATCAACGGAAGAGTGCGCAGAAGCAAGATCGTCGCCAACAAGGTTATTTGTGGAGCAACGAAGTGGCAGTGATCTTCATGCAAGTTTCATTACGATTCCAGACTTCGGGATGTAAACAAAAACTGGTTTTGGACACCTGCTGACGAATCCTTTTCTTCGACAGTTCTCAGTTTCTCACCACTGATGCGGTGTTAAATTTTAAATACTGTCCCATTTCCCCCCTCACTTGTCCCATTGTGCCCCGCCTGTGGAGCACAATGGGACAAAAAAGGTACATTTTTCAAGTGGCTGCGCTTTCGTTATTTATTCGTATTTTCAAACTCTCTAGTGATTTATGAGGACCATGGGCATGAGAGATCAGCACTACTTGGTGAATATTTTAATGGGTCGGGTTTCCAGTACTACTAGTTTGCATGTAGGACTCGAATTTATAGTTTCTTACTCAGTTAAAGCTTTATTGTAAAGTAACAAAGTTAATATGGGTGCGTTTTTCAAATTGCCGCCTCTAAGATAAGATTAATTAATTATGCCCGGTTAGAGTCAAGAACTTTGCGCACCTGCTTGGTCGCTGGCGAGGGAGTCCTCGCGGGCCTGCATCCAATTCTCGGCGTTATCGCAATCACGCAGGAACGAATGATACTGCGAGCACTGCTCGAGCAAGATACGTCTGGCAGCCCATGCCCTGCAGACAGACAGACAAGGTTAACAAAAGAGAGTATCCACAAGTCTGATATCATCGCGACAGCGTAGTGCTGTGTGAGCAGGATTTGCAGTGCACACACTCACTTTTTTCTGTCTGCTCAGCACAGCCGCATTGTTGTGATTCACAAAATCGTGCAGCCAAAATACGAAATAGTTACCAAGCAAAGACCGCTGAGCTGCTGACTGTCTCATGCAAGAATTATGCCACTATCTTATTAATAGGTCGATTATTTTTTTACCTAAAAAACGGACGATTTTGCACTAAAAAATCAAAATTTTTACATTTTTTGACATTGAAAAAATTTTACTAAATTTTGATTTCAAGTGTTGAAATTAGCCATTGTTACTCACAACGCCATAATTTCAGTACATTTCCTGGTTGAAATTGTCTGTCCTTTGGGAATATCTTGGCAATAATAGAGAAGAAACGTCGACTTTGTAAACAATTTCGACAAAATGTTTGGCTTTTTTTAGCAGTGTCAAAAAATAATGGCCCTACTTAATGTCAATGAACACTAAAACATCACACTCAACGGACAATATCATCAGCAAGGAGATTTTTTCTTACCAAAAAACGGAAGATTTTGAACTAAACAATCAAGGTTATGAAAAAAACTTGATTTTAACGAAATTTAACCCTTATGTATGTAAATTAGGTGTTTTCGCACGTGGTGTAAGAACTGTTCTAGCTAGAGTACATATATATACGATACAACAACAATTTTTGTACTTGTTAAAGAAATCACCCGAATCGTCAGCTTTCTGGAGCGTATGAAACGAAATACACTTGGTTTACAGGCTATTTATTGAAGTCGATGCGACTAGTTGATCGTGACAAAAGAATGAGCCCATGCTCACTTTTCAAGTTCTTCGCGTTCTCTGAAGGTCTCCTGCAGCGCTGCGTCAACATCGCTAGCCGCGTAATGATCGGCTTGCGCCAATGCGTCCGCTTGTTTCTCCAAAGCGCTGAACGCCGGCGCCCGAGCGTCGATCTCCGAACGGTGTTCCTACGAAAA
Source organism: Botryllus schlosseri (assembly GCA_000444245.1). NCBI lineage: Eukaryota > Metazoa > Chordata > Ascidiacea > Stolidobranchia > Styelidae > Botryllus > Botryllus schlosseri. The sequence continues at coordinate 3,532 of ATSW01049647.1, read as the reverse complement.
AACATGGCACCCACTTTATCATATCATTATTCATTTTATCCTTGCAAATTCAGTCAGAAGAGGAGTTTGCAGATGAAATGTTGTCGCTAAAACTATTGCACTCCGCAGATTATGCGACCAGCAGTAGGTCTGGCACAGTTTCATAATAATAATGACTCAAGTCGAGTCGAGTCAACAAAAATTGCGACTCGAGTCGAGTCATAACAATCGTGTCATCAATTATCGCCCAAACTCACTTGATGCCTCTCCAGTAACGCCTCGGCGCCAGCCATATCATCAGCAACCTCATCGGAAGAAACAAGTGTGTACATGTGCCTCATCCATCTCTGAATCTCCCTCCTGTCCGCCATGAACCTCTGCAGCTCGTATGAGTCTGCTAGCGCTTTCTTCCTTCTCGCAGACTTGTCATCAAGTTCACGCCAAGCTTCGTTAATCTCCTCTCGCTTATGCTGTATCGCGTCCTCCTGTTCGGGGTGTTTTTCGGCCAGGCGGGAGGCGTCCGCGTCCAGAGTACGTACGTGGTCGCCCAGGGCGGTGAGGTCCCGCTCGAGAGCGTCATGTTTTCGCTGCAGTGCCTGGACAGTGGGCAGGTCCGTGCCGAGGTTGTCGGTGTCCAGCGCTTGGCTCTTCTCGTCGATCCATTCCTTGGTTTCGTCCGCGTCTCTATGAAATTGGTTTGAAAAATTATACAAGATGAATAATTTACCGGAAAAGACATTGGGTTAGTTCCACAGTGCCGGATGAAGCATAAAATATTATTCTCATCGCTCCAAGCCATTTTCTTTTTTTACACGAAATTCAGAACAAATCTTTGAAATAGTTAAAATTATGTTGAATAGAATAATAGTGTCCCCTGATTCAAGCTGTTTTTGGTCTTTACAATGGCGTGAAATTTAGTAAAATAATCTTTAAAAGTAATAAAATACGTTCCCTGGGAAATCCGTAAGTGGGGGCCATAACGCAGTGAGGAGAATAGAACATTATTCACCCCAATTCGAGCTGGTTTTTGCCATCGAAATGGTGCGAAAATTCAAAGATCTATGAAATTGATATAATACATTGAATAATTCCCATGGAAAGTTGCAAGTAGAGGACATAGGGGATCATAGAATATTATTATACTTAATTCAAGCCGGTTTCGACTTTGAAACGGAGTGAAATTGATAAAAAATAAAAATATCGGTTGAATGTTTTCCCAGAAAAGCCCAGAGTCAGGCCCATGGGTTCATCTCGTCGGGCACAACGGGCATAATTAAAACAGTTTTTTGTCTTATCGATAGCGAGGAATTGAGAAAAAACTTCTCAATTAAATAAAACATGTTCAATAACTCCGCTCCGAAAAGCCACAAGTCGGGCCCAGGGATTCACCCTGCATGGCAAGGTGGAGCATAGAATATCCTCCCCCGATTCAAGCTAGTTATATTACTTTTTCAATGGAGCGAAATTGAGAAAAAAATTTATAAAAATCAAACGTTTCTAGTGATGCCGTCAATCCTTGTTATTAGTACCTGAAGTAGCGTTGCACTTGATGCGCCGATCCCAAACTTTCATTCCGCTCCGTCACCATATTGTGCAGAGATTCCCATTGTTGGTTAAGATCCTGAGATCAAAGCAACATCGTCATGTATCAAGCGACGATCAGGCCCAAACATGACCGATAGAGTTAACGACTACCACGAAATATCGACAACTATACACCAAGTACCTTCATGAAAATGAACCGTTGCGTGTAGACAACAGTAGTTTTTTTCACAGTCTTTAGCAGCATGAAAACAACGTATTAAATAAAGTTAGACATGGATTGAAGTACTCCAAATTATCTGAGGTGCCAGACGCACCACACATAATTTATAATCATAAGCAAAAGACATTCAGCACATGTAAATACTACAATACGATAATTTGCTTGTCTATTGGAATTAGCGATGGAGAATCATCCATTTTAACGGCGTTTTCGCTTTGATGGTCGTGGTGACACACTCTGACACTTGGAGTATGATTGGCAATACTTCAGTTTCAATCTGTCTTCTATAATAATCAGAAAATAGCAACAAATGCAACAAGACAGACAGGCCCTACTTTTCGACTGCATATTTACACGGGCAATCCAACCAGATAACCTTATTAGCAGATGTTGTATGTAACTATGTAGGCTACTTCTATTCATGCTTGCCGATTACTACCACACTTCCACTTCTGAATTTTCCGACCTACCCGCTGACTTTTTGCCCCTTAGATTTTGTACAAGTACAAAGTAGTGTTTGGAATTTAGATTTTCATTACTTTAATTAGTGAAATTTTCATAAAAAACAGGCAATGTAACACGTTTACAATGTCAACACAAAATAAATTTGGGAATTCCACCAATTTTTGGCACCATTGCTCATTCTACTTCAGTCGAAAACATGTGTCTTCAAATTCCAAAGGCAGTCCCCAGAGAATGACCCCTTTTAAAATATTCTGTATCCACAAGACTTGAACAACATTACTGGGAGATTTTTACTTCTACTCGTAATCGAGTAGAAATTTATGGCATTGCTACTGCTTCAACTTCTACTTGAGTGTCATCGATGACTAACTTTGATTAGCTCTCTTGATCGGCTGTAACCTTACAGGCAAATTCACGAAGAATTCAGGCAATCGTTAGGTTATAGAAAGTGTAATTTGACAAAGTTTGATATCTAATATTGGCCAACCAAGCAACGCAACGCAAATACACCTCTCGTATATTCTCAACAATCAGCATACCTTGCAAGTCGTAACATTGGCTGAAATATTTTAGCAGACGGTAGCAAAGCAAACGAAACACATTTAAAATTTGCAGTGTAGAGAATTGAATGTGCTATGCTGGAAACAGGCAGTGATTTCATACTACAGTCATCAAGATATTCGTAGCTAGCCAAACTTCATTGCTGTGGAAACAGGCATATTATTATCGCAAAAATATGTGAAAAAAGTGATCGTAAACGTCACAGGATATTAATCCATCTTGATGGGTTCATAACTCTATATCCCCCACTCAAAGTATAAGGTTACGCGCGATGATTGGTCAAGGTGTCCCAAGTCTTCAATCAAGTGGCGTTATCTGTTGCATTATAATGCGAAAACACGTTGTCAGTTGTCAATTTGTTGAATGAAACAGCAGCCTGCTGATAACAATACTGCCACTGTAATAGGCAGAATTATCATCATCGCCAAATGAAAGTCGTGTTCAATTTGTACGGAACAGCTTAGAAACGGATTATAGAAAATTGATATCGCTCTGAAATGGCGGGTACATAATTCGTTGATTGTTTAGTGAAACCATTACCTGGGAGACAATCGGCACGATCATTATCGGAAATATTTGCGCGTAGGAATGGTACGCAGTTTTTATAGATACCTAGTTATCTATAGTTTGTTCCGGATTGTTAAAACATGAGATTAAAACAATAACTTTATGCGCTGATATCAACCGATTTCCTTAATCCTGGGTTGATAAATCCTGAGGAACGCTATAATCGACTTTATGGCTAATCCAACTTTATTATCT
>ATSW01049634.1:0-10487 GCA_000444245.1 Botryllus schlosseri | reverse complement strand
CGACTCAGATGTTCTGCCATTAACCATTGAAATTAGTTAATAATCTCGCACTAGAGGTGACGTTATATCTATCGATTCCTGTGCAACGGGGTTTCTTTAAGTAACGGCTCTGTTTTATTAGGATGATTCCCGGGCTCTTGCAAAAACGTTTTATACTCGTATAGTGACCTTTTCGTAGACATCTTCCTAGGAGGATATGCTGCCGCCCATTGCTTTCGTTAAAAATGACGCCCAAATTTTGAAATAGTTACAATCTTTTCAATTTTATTCACTGGAAATCTTGTTGCGTTGACTACAAAAAGGTCATCACATCGCCTCGACTCCCGCATTACTTACCTTTTTCAGTACTTCTGTGTTGACTAAAAAATAAATAAAATTGTCATCACCTCACCGCCCCCTAGCAGCACCCATGGAGCAGAGCCATAAGCGCCAAGTGGCTGCTACGCCACTGCATCTCCCACTTATATCTTGTTGCCAACCGTGGATCCGTTGTGCTTTAATATCAGCAACTATATACGTTTTACGTAGAACGGAGATAGGTTGACAAACAAAGAGTCGTATCCATTCGGGGAATCTCCAGGAAATGTATATTGTGACAAGAATTAAGTCGTAAACGGAACCAGCTGACCATCTAGGTTTTAAATTCTTGCGAATCTGATTCCAGAGTTGCATACAAAGTACCGTTTGTTTGTTTGTTTTGGGGTATTAATGGTGTTTGTCGACTACTATGGTCATTTACACCAGGCCGATATTCTTATAATTTTCTGTAACTGCCGACTTATAGTACGGCCGAACTCTAGGCTTTTGTAAGACACCGCTGACACGGATGAGGTGGCGAGGAGGAGCCTAGGTAATCCTCCAACAGTTAGATATCGGAATAAGGAAGTCGACCTCGGTCGGACTCGAACCCGTACCCACTGGTGTTGCAGCCGCGGATTATACCACTGCGCTATCCCGCCACCGGGTACAAAGCACCGTGTGAGTGAACTGCAATCACTGCATCGAGGACTAGGGTAGTGAATATCATAATGATTGGTGGAAGATCACCGACTAAACTGTTTTATGGCTATAGTACAGTGGTCGGGAACCTTTGTTGTCCGAAGAGCCATATTGGCCCTATTTTTTCCATCTCAACTCTCAAAGAGCCATACATGCCAATGAACTGTAACGTCACAATTCCAAATTCGTGACGTCATGTTAGCACTAACTCGAACTCACCACATGGGATTCCTCGCATACGCCGTATTTTGACTGTAAAAACTGGTATTACTTGTTCGAAAATAAAGCTCGAAACGAGAGGTAAGACACACAGACGGGCCAAGCCTCAACATTGATAACGTAATTCATCGTAAGTAGCTTAGAATTTATTATAACTGATATTAATCGAATGTGACTGTCACACTGATTCCAAAAATCTAAATACTTATCGACCTCGGCAGTAACTTAACGTTGCGCTACACGCCTATATTTTATCGCCAGTACTACACAGAGCTATGACGTTGTGGATAGCTATGACGTTGTTTGTAATTCGAATTTGTAATTGTGAAATCCGCAATAGATCATTTTGCGCTGTAGATCAGAAAGACAATGCGTAAGTGTAAATTGCGTTTTGAAATGGGCGTCGCCATGTGTGCTCAGCTCTTTGAATAATCAGCGTATCGCACAATTCAAGATTTCGAGTCGGATAAATAGAGTGATATTGGCCGCCGGCGTGACAGTAACTTAAATTTGATGATTTTGAAAAGAAGGGGTCCGAGCCCCTAAACCAAAAGACGACATTGTCTTTACCTCTCAAAGACATGTTTATACTGCCACGAGAATAATTATTCTGGCCGTGATGAAAATTTACCAACAAGTCGCTGCAATATTGATCAATTCAGTACAAAAATAAATATCTGATACCCAAAAGAGCCATTTATGGCTCGCGAGCCAGATGTTCCCGACCACTGCTATAGTTGTTTGGACATGAATTCATTATTGCATATGGGAGGATTTTTTGTTTGGTTTGGTATGATTCAATTCTATTACTTGGAATCGCGGGTATGTCTGCTTGCCTTCAAGACGTACCCATTGGGTCTTCTCTGCTGGTCTCAATCCAACTTCAGTGTTGTCAGCCAACAGCTGCTGCTGTTGAACGTTGTTTCTCCATTCATTGTTATTATAGTTACTTCATTGAATGATGTTCTGCTTTCGTGACCTTTGTTAAAGATTTTTGCTAGTCCAAATATATTGGAATCGCTCACAAGTTTCAGACCAAACTTGGTCAAACTCGTCGTCATATTTCGAATTCGCAATTTTCGCGGAGAAATATTTTCGTCCTGTGCGACACGCATTTTGTCGTGAGGACTATGCGGCAGGACGTGACGTCAATCATATAGGCATCTGGATATCAATATGGAATGCTTCGGCCAACTTGCGTCGGTTTCATCGCCGTCAATATTTCTTGGAGCGCTCTTCGCGGAGTGCGCATGTTAGGCGAAACATAACCTGTCTATGTGCTTCCTGCCACGTAAATCCGCGGTAACTAACCGCCCCCAACCCATATACTGCACAGTACACTCCCCCAGATTACCTCCAGATTATTTAATATTTTCCTATTTCTCTTAATTTTCGTGAGTTGGCTCCGAGGCTTTGGAGGAGCCGTAAATATTCAATTGCTCCGGCTCCGGAACTGTCTTCTATTGTATATTGGCTCCGGCTCCAGAGCCGGAGCCGCATTATTACCACTGCTACGGCTCTGAAAACTATCGAATGGGTCAGTCAATATAAGAAGGGACCAACCCGTGGGAAGGTTTTGCGTTGACCGCGAGGTAATTTCCTACTATCGAAAAAAGGTTGCTCACCCCTGGTCCATAGATATTACTAATCTACCCGTAGGTTCGTTATCTATAGTAATCTAGAGTCTGTCAGTTGTCAGTGACACCGGATACACCAACGAAGACATGGGTGCCGCCGTACCGGCTTGTGACATTATAATGAATACTTGACAATTGTCGATAACATCATAGTCGCAATAGAACGCACTTTACTCCATGCCATTGCTGTGTACAAGTTCAACAGCATTCAAATTCTGATGCGGCGTTTTAACACTGAGACTGAACTCGGTAGCATCAGGACATACAGCTGAATTCAATGTACGATTATCATTCAACTGTAACTGAAGTGAGAGCAATATGGGCGGATATCACGACCTGATCAATAGAAATCCGATTTGTACCAAATAGCCAATGGTTTGAAGTTAAATAATGGTGCACTCGTTACCAGCACATCCGGTGTCGGTACATCGCGTTGGCACATCCGTTGAAACGAATCGAATAACCGAGTTAAACACTGCGCCATGCACATTGGGCCGTGCCAATAACGAATTAAACTGTGCACATTTACAAGTCACACTGCGCGATAATTCGGGAATACTAGAGTGTCCAGCGGACATCAAGAATGAATACACGAAACAGGTGATTACAGATCGGAAATCGCGTATCAAATCAGTAATTTGTCTCCAACATAAAACACCATGTTGTTCTGATATCGCATTGAGTTGCTCCCATCGTGACAAATGCTTGATGAATGTAACGGCGTTTTGGACTAGTCTTCTGCCACCCCCTTCCTACGCTCGAAAATCCTTACTGGAGTAAATGACGATCACGCACAGAAATGCATTCCAATTCGCATTCATAGTTGCATACACAATAAATAACCCTGTCCAATTTCGCGGACCTATCAAAAAACTGTGTGCGAAAGAACGAATATTTGCTTATCCGACTTAGAACAGCGATGCGATGGAATTTTTCGACGCGAGTTCGTCATATCGACATGTGCAACGAAATCACGTTTTTATCCTCTCTCCCATTTCGCGTAATACATTATTTGTGAACCGTACAATTGGCCAACAAGGCTGTGCTGATGATGAAATTGCGGGTATGCCGGATACCCACAATATTTACAGGCAGATGGAGCATACCGAGGTTCGGCGCTCTGATGAAAATTGAACATTGAACATATGGCTGCTTTGCTGTTAAATCCCGAAGTTCGTCGAAAAAGATATCGCTAAAGATGCAAAGATTCCTAATTTCGTGAAGGCCTGCTGTTGAATTATGTGAAATTAGCGGATAACAGCATCTTTTGGAATACACCGGAGCCGGAGCTACTCCTCAAATAACTGGCTCCAGCTCCAGCTCCGGCTGAATTTTATGTAGAGCTGCCTTTGCGTCGGAGACCCCTGGCATATTTCGGATACATAAATACACTACACATTGCACGATGAATGAAAAATATCAAAGGGCAGCATGCTAAATCGATATGCAATGAAAAAGAACAGCCATGTACAATTGTACAACGTTCATTGTACACTCCACAATTCGAAAAGCAGGGGCTAGTTGTCTTATTCGTTTCTCCGAGATATAAACGAAGACATTTGTTGTCCATTTGGAAAAAAGGCGAGAAATAATCCGCTGGCAACCAAAATACGCTAAACGGTTCGCGTTCGTCATTGAAGATTTCCTTTTGTGATTTCCGGACGCCGACATTTTCTTCGGGCGGCGGAACGTAAGTGATGGCGAACATTTCACTCCAGAACTTGGCTGTCTTTGAATAAAGCACCGGGTTCTGTCGGTACATAATTGCACTCTCTCCATTTATAGGATGGTCGAGATTTGGAGCAGAAAGCATGGAACATACCGATGAACACAATTTCGAGGTCATAACAGCTGGGGACCATTGCTCTTGCACAATTATCGCGCATACCGTGTCCCAGGTGCTTATGTTTGGATGAAAACCTTCGTTTCGAATCGAATTTTTGGAGTCTTGAAAGGATATCCTGGTGGATATTTGAGGATAATTCGAGATAGCCCCCCTTCAAATGATGTTCCGGAAGGTCCTTCTATCGTTGCCACCAATTATTCAAGTCCGATTCATCGATAGGCCTTGCTTAATAGGAAGCTTCAAGGGCCCCTGTAAAAATTTATTATACTCGTACTGAAGCCCATTCATAGCCATTTGTCTTTCAGGCGATGTTGCTCACTGCAATCCACCTTACATAAAAACCGACTACATCGCTTCACTTATATACAATACATAGACATCTCTGGTTCGTACACGTACTAGGGATGATGTGAACGTGTAGTTCAAATTTAGAGGTTCACGTTCCCAAATGAACCTTGGTGAGTTCTGCACTGTGAACCTTTTCATATAATACAACTTTCACGTCATTATATCATCTTTGGCTGAAATTCTTTGAGTTTCACCTTCAGATCACTACTCTATGCATGGTGTTGGCAGCATTAAAATAATCAACCCTAAACGAGCATGTACCTTGCCGATCTCAAAGATTTGACATGCATTGTTACAAAAGTTTACTCGAAATATTTAGCTTTCCTTTGTGGAATATATATAGTGACTCTCTGCTGTAAGCTTGACCCACAATCATGCAGCATAAAGAACGAAACCCTACATGTGCAGGTAGTCAACGAATGATGCTTATTCAACCAATCAATGAAATTGATATAAATGATACATCGTTGTCTAATGTAAAAAAACTTATCAGGCGTACGAGATCTATCTTGATTTGATATGTGGATTGTTTCAAAAAATCAAATCCATGGGAATGGGATGTTGGCTACTGTATAACTTGCTTATGGGTTAATATCGGTAGCTAGTATAGAAACCAGTTTTACACTCTGCTCAATATCTATGTAGCAATAGTCAGACGGCGAATACGTTGTCCAGTCTGGCCTAGATCGTTACGCTTTTATTCCCTTGCAAGCCCTCGTCGTAATTATTGCCAAAGCGACAGAAGATATTTATTTTATGGAATTAATGTCTCATTTGATTGCTTCAATTGATATATTTGGCGAAAGTCAGCATGCACTTCAGCATCGTGGCATAATGTGACCTGAGACGTCGCTAGGTATCGTGTACATTAATATATCATTTCTCTGAAATGTAGGGTTGGAATTAGCAATATGACGTCATGAGGTTCACGTTCGCGTTCACACTGAACCTTTCAAAAAGGTTCGCGTTCACAAGAACCTGGACCTTTCAGGGGTTCACACCATACCTACTACGTACTAGATATTACACTGGGAAATACCCAGGTAACAACAACAACATCGGACTCGCTGTAATAGAAACATTGTCGGACTTTCGTAAAAATCTCTTGAGCTTGTACAGCAATCTCTTCATATAGTCATTGCGCTGTCCGGCGCTAGTATATTCACTTTTAGTAAATCGCCTGTTTACAAATCAGCTGTCCAGATCGCCCAAGTTTCACGGGGGGGGACTCCCCATGTAGAAATACGATGTCGGTAGGACAGGCAAATATAAGCGCTCATCTATCGTAAAATATAAGATCCTGTGATAATTATCATACTGTATCTACTCGAATTCACGTCACTGATGACTTTCGTAACTGAATGTACCAAACACACGTCAGTAACCGTCAGGCTATTGCGAAAATAAACGTGACATATTTATAAATTCATGGAACCACCATACCGTACCGAATTTATGCACATTTGCACAATCATCACGACAGTCATTGTCTGAGTAGGCATTTTTCCTCTACATATTGTAGTCTCGTTGTGCATTGAAATGGCTTGTGTTATCGAAGAAAGCAACTAAAGCTGTTTATGCGGAAGAAAAACCGAAAGTCGAGGATAGTAAGGGCAATGAAAGTGGAATATGGATAAATTGTACCTTGCTAAATCGCACCCGTGCGGGTCACTGATCTGGATTTGTTTTGTGTCAGCAGCATGATCGCACATTCAAGCGAAATAAGCTCAGTAGCACATCAAATTTGCGCACCCATATTAAAGATAGCGTCGAAAGATACCGCAACAGGGCAATGTTGTATGTCATCCTTTGTAAGAAACAAAAAGATCTGCTCCGCTGCAAGTAATGCCATGGTTCAATTACAACTTACATGAAGTAGCCAAATCATGTATGGCGAAGGATGTCAATGTCATGCCATAATGTCATCCAGGTGATGCTGTTGGAAGAGAAATGCTAAGCAGTGATGCTGCAGTGAAGAAAATGAATTACATCAATTACGTCTTTATTCGTTTTCACTGCGCCGCAATCGATATTCGAAACGCCATGGCATTGTTCGTAATATTTCGCCCGCCTCATATTTCATACCATCGACGTGTTTCATTATCGTACCGAAGTCAAAACCATAGCTGGATTCATCAGGCATGCGTATCCGTCCAATTCCACTCCCACGTCTGATCAAGTGCAATACACTTAAAATATCTAAGCGCTTACGACTTTTATCAGAATAGATCGTCAGGGTTCGGTTATGCTTGCATTGATGAAATTGACACCATCACATTTTCAACAGCCATAGCTGGCGACCTCTCATTGTCGAGGATATCGACGCAAACGGTACAGCTTTGCTGACTTATTTTAGCGATTGTGGCGCCGACTGATGATAAGGGGCACACAAAAATCTTGTATTTCATAAACGTATTCTTTATTTACAAAGGTGCACAATTTCGCAGATATTCTGAACCATTTTCCCACGTTTTCCGCAATTCAACTTCGAACTTCTCCCCGTATGATGTCAATAAAGAATGAATAACGACCACAGAACAAAAGCCGTTGGATGGATCAATCAAACACACGCCGCTCGGTCTAAAGCAGGTACTTCATCACGCGCAACACAGTTTAGCAGTCCATGTTCAATACTCCCCGATATCTGATATATTATTATTGGTTTCCTACACCCCCAGATTGACAGGCGTCACTGATACTGTCTGTTTAATGCGTACGTCATCATTCCATTTGACAGCATATAGGCCTAACGTAGCCGATGCCGACAATCCATATCAAATTAGTGATTGCAGATTTTCAAGAATCATGAAGAAGTAGGCCTATGTAGTATGAAGACACTCCAGTAGGCCTACTATAACTTTTGTAGCTTTATAAGCTACAAGGGAGTAGGGTGCTACATTATTCGTGGCTCACAATTCTACATTTCTCTTACTGCCACATAAACATGGGGTCGTATATTACTTAATATTTGGGAGTTGGCTTACTCTGCCTCAAGTGCAACAGTATTTTTGCCTTGCTTGTCGGATCACTGTTAATCATACATTGTCATACCGTCAAGTATAGCCGTCGTTACAGCACTATTCTAATGCGTAAGCACCGGCTTCTACAAAGCTATAAAATAGGTCGCCACTGCCTTTCGTCGGAGACCCCTGGCATATTTCGGACAAATGAAAATAATGCAGATTGCACGCTGAATGGAAAATAACAAGAAGCAGCATGAGAGAATCGATATCCAATATAGTAACAGAGGTATGTATGAATATGCACAGTCCACAATTCGAAAAGCGTGTGACCCTGATTATCCTATCCGTTTCTCCCAGATATAAATGACCATATTCGCTCTCCCACGTCGACAAGTGGCGTTAAATATTCAAATGGCACGCAAAATTGACAGAATTGTTCGGATTGATGGAGGACGACTTCGCCTTGCGCTTCTGTGACACCAACGTGGGCACTGGCGTACATTTGCGTCCAGCACTTTGCCTTCTCTGAATATAGCACCGGGTTCTCCCGGTACATGATTGCACTCTCGGCGTTTATGGGGTGGTCGAGATCGGGAGCAGCAAGTAAAGAACATGTCGATAAAAGCACTTTTGACGTCGTGAGGGCTGGCGACCATTGAGTTTGCAAAATGTCCGTGCATACCGTACCCCATCTGCAGATATTTGGATGGAAAATCTTCGTTTCGAATCGCATTTTAGGAGGCTTGAACGGATATTCTGTTGGGTATTCGATGAGAATTCGAAATAACCCTCCATCAAAAGGTGTTCCGGGAGGTCCTTCTATCGTCGCCCACCAATGATATATGTCCGAGTCTTGGAGCGGCCCAGCTGTAATAGTAGAGTCGCTGGGCTCTTGCGAAATCTTCTTCAACTCGTATTGTAACCGTTTCAGCGCCATGTTTCGTGTGATCCTGGTAGTACACTGTTAAAGTGGTTGGTTTGAGCTTCGCAACTACTCGTTATGTAGTGTGTAGAGAGTCGTATCCACTCGGGGACTACCCAGGTAATGCGACTGATGAGCCATCATACCGTTTGTAACTTTTGCACGGTAGTAACTCATCGCATATCGCCTATTGGCTCCTTGGTATCATCGCATTTTCAATAAGCCTTGAAATTAATGACTTCTCTTGGTGCTAGCAGTGGAAAAGCATTCGAGAATAAAAAAGAGCGAAGAAAATGAATATTATAAATCTGCAGTCAAATACCATAGAAACGAGAAACCCAACATATAAAATTAAATTATAGACTGTGGTCGTATCAACTCGGGCACTCTACAGGTAACACCGAACTATGGGGTATCATGTAATTTTCGAAAGTAACAAAGTCGGTTTGTTCATGCTTTTCATTAGCTTCACCAATAAGCCTCGAGTTGTTTGACTTCTAACTCAATGTTAAAAGTGAAATTTCATTGGAAATTACAGAATAACGAATAAAATGGATATTGGAAATTTGGATTCAAGTACGACAATGTAGAAAGCTATATATTGCACACAGGAAAATTCCATATTGATAGATGAATGTACAATTATGCAATGAAATAGTTGTTTACACTCGGGGACTCCCGAGGAGACACCGATCAATGAGCTTCCATATATAGGCCTTATTACCCTATACTTTGTGTTTTACGAATGTAACAGACGATTTGTTCCTACTTATCATAGATTGCTTAATACGCCTTGAAATGTCTGACTTCGCGCAGTGCAAACAGTGGAGTTTAATCGGAGAAATATGGATAAACCTGATGATATTTCCACAAATATTGTGACAAAAAACAAGTCGTAAACGCAATCAGCTGACACCACAAGCTTACCGGTGGTGGTTGTACTTTCTAATTAACTGTAAATACGTTGTGCCATCATTTCATTGGCCAGCATACAATCATAATACACTCTTAAGCGAGAAGATTGTGTATATCCACCCGTGTATAGGACCTTTTATATACGAGTGTAAATATACACCCTTGGCACACGAAACTAAAAACAAACTCACACTTATACCGCGGTATAAATCGAGTTCAAGAGAGTTGGGTCCAATTTATGCATGCACGTATAGGTATGAAGATATAGATGTTGGATTTATGGGTATCTATGAGGTTCTCTAGGTACATAATTTCACTCTCGGCGTTTATGCGGTGGTCGAGATCAGGAGAAGCAAGCAAAGAATATATCAATCACAGCACTTTCGACGTCGTAAGGGCTGGCGACCATTGGTTTTTCAAAATATCTACACATGCCATGTTCTGGCAAATCCGTGAGATTAGTTAATAATTTCTAGAAGTGACGTAGCAAACGATTCTATTCCTGTACAATGGGGTTGCTTTAAGTATAGGCCCTGCTTTAATAGGATGATTCCTGAGCTCTTGCAAATACTTTTTATTAGGGATGGTGTGAACGCGAGGTTCACGTTCGCGTTCTGTGTGTGAACCTCGGAAATTTA
>ATSW01049631.1:0-19298 GCA_000444245.1 Botryllus schlosseri | reverse complement strand
TCACAGTACTCTGCGGAATGAAATTAAATTTAACTTCACATCTATTAGTATTCCCTATAATTAGGTATTTTTTATTCCTCCTCTCACATAATTTGTCCAGTAATTTTCAAATTCCCAACGCGAGGCGACGTCTGGTGACTTTTGTCTAGCCTACATCGTCCCAAATGACTCATAAAACTCATAAAATTATATACTGTTATTGTATTTGGGTCTTGTGCACCAAAACATGAATTTCGGTACTGTTATAACTATTTGTTTTTCGTGCGCTTCCAGACGACATTCACACTTGCGTTCTAGCACTTGTCACCTCTCTCGAAATGAAGTTCTCTGCTGCCGACTAGCAGCTTACAGGCTTACAGATGGGGCTTTGATGTGTACTTCATTTCCAGCGAGAATCTCTGATAAACCCCCGTTACTTAGACGATGATCGGAACAGAAGTTACATAAATTAATGCGAGAAATATCGACAGTTAATGCAAACGACGCTAAGCGATATGGAGTTCTCGATTCTCGAATCGCAACTCTCGACTGCTCAGTGCTCACTTATCGATGCAGATCTATGAGCCAAACATATGGTAGAAAATAATAAGCAAAGTCTAATTTCCTCACGTTTTATCTGCCTCAGGTGGTCTTCGACTCCTTATCCAAACCTGCTATTGTCCCATTCCAAGACAACTACATTGCCATCGACGACGTCATCGTGCAACCGGATTCGTGTGGTAAATCTCCATTGTCATTACTAACTACACAGCTTTGTTTTATTTCATCATGGTTAGGTGATATTTATTTTATGATCACTATTGCCTCTAAGCTGCGTGCGTGCGCAATCCGCACTGCTCACACGGCCTGTGCTCAAAGAAAACCTGTGCTGCACACAAGAAAAAAATCAACCCACGGTTCGAAAAAAGAATGATGAATATGTGTTTCGCAGAACGTACTGATGGTTATCAGAGCAAACTGACGGCTCAATTAGATGTACAAATGGTGTCATAAGTTTGTAATCAGTAATTAGTAGGGCAAGTTTTTGTTGCAGTCAAATCCGTGGAAAGTTGCATTTATTTTTCACAAAAGTTGCACTAAAAAGTTTCATTTATGGACAAGATCCTTGAAATAATTAGGGTATGAGATACTCGGATCGATACGTATCCAAGGCACTGTAGCAAAACTCAATGTTTGCGACTTCAACAAAATCAATAGCCTGAAAAAATTGACCCAGTGAAAATATAATTTTCGGCGGTCTGGCCTGAATGTACGTCAAATCAGAAATGACCTCAAATTTAACCGACAGTGAAATAATCAAGCGATCTATTTACATACGGTGCCAAATATTTCAAGTAAAAAGTTAGTTGCATGAAAATGAAAATTACAAAATGTTTCATGAAAAATCGAAAAAAGTTGCAAAATGTTTCATAAAAAATCGAAAAAGTTCCAAAAAATTGCACGGAAAAAACGAAGAAAAGTTGCAAAAAGTTGCGGTATAAGATTCGTCCAACCAGATTAAAACACCATACTACATAACTTCTGAGTATTTAGGAAGCTGTAGACAAAAGTTGCCCTAGTAATTAGCAATCAGACGAAGCGACGTGATCTCGTTAGAGACGTCGATTTTGACGCGTGGGAGCTGGGAAACTTTTCTTTCGATCAGACGAGCAAACACACGTTTTTCTTCTCTAAATTAAGTTGTATTTGCACCTATAAGCGTCGCATAACTCTGTTGAAAAATAATTCCTGAGCGATTTTCGTGTTGATCTTTTTAATTGGAGCGCCGAATTGGTCAGTGTGAAAAGGTGTACGCCTTCGAATTACAATTCATTCCTGCATACAATAGTGACTGTATAGGACTTTGCGAACGTTAATCGCGAAATCCAGGAATTCAGCCTTTATAATCAGCAACTAGTTACCGCGATGTGAGCTAATCAGTGCTATGGCAGAACCCCATCGTGTTCGATGTAAGAGACAAACGTTTCGGCTATTAATTAATATCGTCTGATTGATACACTCGTGTTCCCGAATTGTCGCGCAATATCACTTGAGTGCGTGGTATAATTCGTTACTCACACGACGCATTGTGCAGTGCACGGCGTTGAATTACATTGTCACATGTTGATGCAACACCGTACCTTGGCCGAAAAGGACTGCCCTTATGCTGGCTGATAACTTCGTTACATATACAAAATACATACACATAAGTTTAGTTGTCCATTGGCGCCTAAATGACTGGCGCCGAATGTTCCAGTCTTGGTAATCTGAACCTCACAAGACAAATACAAAAAATTATATGCCAGTTAAGAAATACCAATTTGAAATCGTGTGATCTTTTAGTTTAGTACGTTTGGGTGATTCTATATTTTTTTGATATAGCAGACAATAGGTAACGAAATAACATCATGTAACGAAGTCATACCAAGGGGTCCGCCTGCCCGAAGATGTTTAAGTATTATTTACGAGCCCTACAGTAGGGCTGGTAAAGAAAAACTTTTCCTTCAGATTTCACTGGCTAATTGATAAAATAGTAAGGTTGGTTAAAAAAATGCTGCACCCAACTTTGGCTCCATTCCAACCAGTAGAAGCGAGATTCGTGCAGTAGAAAGTTTTGAATTTATAATTAAAAAACCAAAAAATTAAATTTCAGAATTTTTCAGCCGGCCACATAAAATTGTTAGGCTGTCAGTAGAGATGATGCATACCAAATTTGGCTCTCAATTCCAACCACTAGAAGCGAAGTTATTGCATTAGAAAAATTTCATATTCCATGACTTTATAATAAATAATCAAAGAGTTTGTCACCGTAAATACTATTTTATTTAAATCCAAATTTTTCTACTGCAATAACTTCGCTTCTAGTAGTAGGAATTTAGCCAAATTTGGTGTGCATCATCGCTACTAACAGCCTAACGATTTTATGGGGGCGGCGGAAAAATTCTGAAATTTAATTTTTTGGTTTTTTAATTATAAATTCAAAACTTTCTACTGCACGAATCTCGTTTCAACTGGTTGAAATGGAGCCAAAGTTGGCGTGCTGCGTTTTTTTAATCAGCCTAACAATTTTATCAAGTATAGCCAATGAAATCTGAAGGAAAAGTTTTTTTAGAACAGCCCTGCCCTAGTTTCCAAGGCACCTCACTCAGCTCTACCGGTAAATCTGATTACGTGAGCAGAGAGGTCAAGAAATTGATAGCAATACATATGCGATTCCTGATCTTATTGGTCGATTTTATCATGAATTATCGAATAAAAATTGTAGGTGGCATTTTTTAAAACACTGTTTAAATAAAACCTGCTTTAAAAACAACGTGTTTTAAAACGTCATTTGTTTTAAATGCAGCCCTACTCATATTGCTCTTGCTTAAGTTACACTTTAATATTCTCATTATTAAATTCGACTGTATGTCGTGATAGTAATGAGGGCAGGGCCGGTCGTGTTATCTTTTCGCTAAGGTTAAGAAGCAATGGCGCGCGACTTCGACTAACCTCGACACCACAGTGATCTCACGTCTGTTATGATTCATATCAAAAAATCTTTTAGCTGCAGTTCGAATACGATGGCTTTCTGAAGAAAATGGCTTCTACTAATTTTTTTTTGTCAACTCTATCTTCAATTTTAGATCGCATCCGATTTGGATCGGGGTGCCCCTTAAATTACTCGCTCTTAATGTGATTATGTGGTGTCACTTAATAGAAAGAAATGAAAATGCTGTAACTTGATTCTTGTGACGTCTGGTGTTGCTCAAAGTTGTCAAAGGGACTGCGCAGGGAGTTAGTGTATTTGCGCAGACTCGTGAAAATTGGAGGGAACATTGAATACGATAGATATAGTGCGAGACCCACCTCGGATACCCGACTTTTCTAATAACATCTCGATTTCATGAACTGAAATTGTCCGTCTGCAGTGCGATTGCATAAAATCGGGGTCACGTGGAGCCTATAGGTATAGCATATAGAACAGTTGTTCCCAACCTTTTTCCACCCACGTACCATTTCGAGGTTTAATGCAGTGCTCGCGTACCACCTACATAAGTAACGCGCATTTCCACCATTTATGACGTCATACTCACGTATTTGACCCATGCGAGGTGTAATAACAAATGCTATTAAACTAGGCCAGGGGTGTTAAACATATGGCCCGTGGGCCGGATACGGCCCGCCAGATGATTTTATGCTGCCCGCATAGCAATTCTGAGTATATTAAAAAAAAAATTATCCATCACATCCACAGTAATAAACCAAATTACAACGTCCGCGTTGACAGTTAAATGTCTTGTATTCATCACAACGCATACGCAGGGCTAACGCCAGATTATGACTAAAGCAAAGGAACACAGAAATATGTCAACTTGTATCGCCGGTAATGCCGCTGTTTTAGTGGTTCTTAACTGTATTCAACCGGACAATCATCGTATCTTCGCCCATTTCATTGCTTGCAAATAACGGTGTTCCGACTCGCTAGAATGAAACCCCTACGATCCGCGTATTATCTATATATGTTTGGTGATAGGGATGGTGTGAACGTGAGGTTCACTTTCGCGTTCTGTGTGCGAACCTCGGAAATTTAGAGGTTCACGTTCACAAACAAATCTTGGTAGGTTCTGCACTGTTAACCTTTTTCATATATTACAATTTTCACTTCATCATAACATCTTTAGTTTAAATTTATTGCATTTCAACAGCGTCACTCTACGAATGGCGCTGGCAGCATAAAAATATCAACACTAAACGAGCATGCACCTTGACAATCTCAAAAATTTTACTTGCTTTGTTACAGAAGTTTACTCGAAATATCAAGCTCTCTGCTGTGAGCTTCACCCGCAATCACACATCATCATGAGTGAAATATACTACATGTAGGTAGTCAGCGAATGATGCTTATTCAACCAATCAATGAGATTGATATCGTTGTCTGATGTAAAAAATCTAGCGGGCGTACTGGGCCAATCTTGACTACATATGTCTAGTATTGTATCATAAAAACCAAATCCGTGCAATTGGAGTGTTGGCTACTGCTGTATAACTTGGTAATGGGGTAATATCTGTAGCAAGTATAGAAATCCGTTTTACACTCTGCTCAATATCAACGTAGCAATACTCAGACGCCGAATACATTCTCCAGTCTGGCCTAGACCGTTAAGACGTAAGCATATATTCCCTTGCAAGTAGGCCTACTTGTAGAAATTGTTGGCAAGGCGACGGATGGGATTATCATATCATTTGATTGCCCCAAATATGTAGCCTACTTCAGCATTGTAGCATTATGTGACCCGAGAGGTCGCTAGGTATCGTGTGAAATAATATAGGCTATCACTTCACTAAAATGTAGGGTTTGAATTAGCAAAATGACGTCATGAGGTTCACGTTTGCGTTCACACAGAACCTTTCAAAAAGGTTCGCGTTCACACGAATCTGGACCTACCAGAGGTTCACACCATCCCTGCTTGAATATAAAGTATTCCAGCGAGAAGCAATAGCACGAGGCAACATTTTGGATTTCGTGAGCGATTTCTGCGAGCGATTTCATGACTTGGATCCGGCCCGCGATGCAATTTGAGTTTGACACCCCTGAACCAGGCATTATCAGCCAGGGCTGATGGGGTGCATGGAATTGTTTTTTCACCACCATTCACAGGAAGAACAACATAATGAAATAACAACACACAACAAAAGTCAATTTATTTAATGCGATATGGCTGCATTTGTTTATTTACCACTAGCTGGTCTATGAGTGGCATTATAGAGATTGTACAATCTCTATAGTGGCATACGTTTGCTCACAGCGCATCGAAAGTCATGCATGGGCGCAACAAGTCGGTTTCGTTTCTTCGACTTGATAGTCATCAGGAATGAAAATCCTTGCTCGCATTCCCACGTATAAGGGAAAATTAGCAGCTGGGGAATGGCGAGAGACGATGGCTTCAAAAAAACTTAAAATCAAACTCACCTGAACTAATAACTCCCTTCGGTCGAAAAACAAAACCAAAATCTACTCGCGTACCACCTGGAAGACCTTCGCGTACCACTAGTGGTACGCGTACCACAGGTTGGGAACCACTGATATAGAAGATAGAGCAAAAGGGTTAGTGCTATATGTAAGATTTATCGGCATCGAGTAAAATAACACTGACCATTGATGCCGAAATATTATGAAACAACAACAGGAAATTTGTAACCATGTATAGAATCACAAAGCTGCCATTAGCACCCAACATGGTAACTGAGTCTGAGTGTAGTAATAGGCCATGTGTTTTGGTGTGCTGAGCACTGTGATCCGGGATGAATAGATTCCTGATTGTGATGTACGTTAAATACTAAAAGAAACATGGCGAATAACAACACTGTCTTTATCAGATTATGACTACTGTTCGGAGGCGCCATGCAAGAATGACGGCATTTGTTATAGCCAGGCGACTTCATACTTCTGTGAATGTGTCGGAACATGGACCGGACCAGACTGTACCGAAGGTGATCATAAATGTTATGTAGTGACTTATTATATAGTTGCAACCTTTCTTACGCAGCGAAAATATAGCGTTGGGTGGACCAGTCTGAATTTTTGTCTTTGCAAGCAGTGATATTTCACAGCGTTCAGGAAATGTCACTTTATGAGGTTATGAGCTCGGAATTATGATACGATAACGCGATAAGCTACGAGCGTACGAGGCTCGCGTGCTGATTAATCCTGTTTTATTCAAGATAGGAATGAATGCCAGGAACCGATTACCGCCTGTAAAAATGGCGGGATTTGCACCGATAAAGATCCAGGATTCGATTGCGGATGCCCTCAGAATTACGTGGGAACTATTTGCGAATATGTCAAAGGAAGTTGCGACTTCGACGATTCTGATTCGCCATTATGCGAATACACGAACGGAGATGAATCGTGTAAGTTTCTTTCTCAGTAATTTGTCTTTGCGTAATCAGCGAGAATCAAATGACCCGTACAATGCATTAACGTTCAGCTGGGCTTCAATGGATCAGGTACAAGGGGTCGACACCAACCTCTTTAACCGGGCCTAATGCAGATCATACATTTGGATCTGAAAACGGATATTATATTTACGTTGAAGCAACTGGCATCAACGATTTCAGTGTGGCTCGTATCGTCACGCCCGTAGTGCCGAATAGCGGATCCCAGTGTACAGGTCTGGATTTCTGGTGAGTCGTTCATGATAAAAAGAAGACTATTATGGAAATGCCAAAATCCTGCAATGTTATTTATCGTATATGTTGTCTAGGTATCACATGAATGGAAGAGACATCGGAGGGCTCGCGCTTTATGTGCAGTTCGAAGACGAAGTCCCTGTCTCGCCCATTTGGAATTTGAATGGGGAACAAGGAAACGCATGGATAAAGGCAGAATTAAATATTAGGTGAGTCGGTATTCGATATTAGGACATCCGGGTCTTCTACCTATTGGATGGTGTTTAAATCAAAATCCCTTGTTAAAGCATGTTTAATTTATTGTTTTGTTTTATTTAATTTTGACCAGGAACACCTATATGTGAAAAAACATCTAAAATTTCATTGTTTGGTTCATTTATATGAATGTAGTAGACATAGAATGCTCAAACTTTACAGTGTTAGTGTACATGTATTCAGGAAATATTGTCACGTGCACGCCAGACTTAGCTGAAGCAGCAATTGCTTCATTCATCGCAAACTTGTGATGTTGTTAAGAATTGATAAAAAATACTAGTAAACGAATGAATGAATGAACTTCAATGTTAAACATGTCATCTTCCGTCATGAGCGGATTTGTAAAATCAAGCTTAATGTACATTAAAAATGTGTCATAATTATATTATATTTTAGATCACATGCGCATTAGAAATGCGCTGAAATTTATTCCATGCACTGGTATCTCAAATAGGTGCGTTTCGTTGGTTTGAGTTATGCGGACGCAATGTAACTATATTCGCGTCTGATGACCAACTCACAGTGTCAAGCAAGAGCTTCGGTGATATTAACATTTCGGTAACAAAATATTCTCCCAGTCATTGTGGGTGTTATAACACATACAGCCAAGATTTCTAGCGCACGACGGCGTTACGATCATGCTACACGTTCTTTTCCGAAATAATTCTGCATATAGGCCTATATGACGTAATTACACGGTTTTATGAAAAAACAGTCAATGCTTTTTTGAAAGGTGCGTTCTAAAACACGATTTCTTTGAATGCAACCCCACTTCAACTCGAGAACAAATATATTGCGAAGAGCATTTTACCAACATTCTATCGAGTTAGATGTAACGCAACATGTTTTCTTGCTACTATTACTACTCGGCAATCCTAGAGAAATTACAGTAATTTGGTTCTGAAAGACGTGTAAATATTTGGTATCATACACGCAGGTCAGGGATATCTAGATATCCCTGACGCAGGTATGCTTGCACAGACAATGCCATCAAATATTTCAAAATGTTCACTCAGAAATACTGCAACATGCTGACGCAATAAGCTGGCAAATATCAATTGCCTAGGTTATTATATCCCTGCAATAATGCACTATATCATATTGTTTCAAATCTCTGCACTATGTAATCCTGCGTTAGATTTACCATAAATATAGCCATTCAAAGACTTCTTGGAGGCTCCAATGAATGGATTATTATCTATATGGCCAGGATTTCGAGGCTGCGGACTCAGCAATATGGTTCATGTTAGGTTCTTGAATCACTCACTCATCGGCAGCATCGTCTTGCCAAGATCACATCACCAACTATACACCCTAGACTGCTCAAGTGGGATATCGCTACACAATTGCTGTGGTGGGGTCAATTTGACCCCATCAGTTAATATGCTTTTTGTCTTATCAATTTCGCTATACAGCTGTCTAATAACCTGAATAACACCATTAAGGATTACATGTCTGGCAAGAACAATCCGACCGCACATAAAAATATGGCTCACATTTTTGCTCGCCTGGGGTCAATTTGACCCCACCTGAGCAGTCTATATACACTATACCTGCAAAATCTGGCCCATGCGCTATCAATAGCTCATTGCGGCGAGGTATCAGCGATAATCAGCTAATGCTTTATTCCGAATAATAGTGTATAACACCATTTAGGATTACATGTCTGGCAAGAACAATCCGACCGGACATAAAAATATGGCTTACATTTTTGCTCGTCTGGGGTCGATTTGATCCCAACCTGAGCAGTCTAGGGATAGCAAGGGTCACCAACAAGAGCTATACATCTTGGGTACGCTACTGATTAATGATACATGCTTAAATAAATCGCCAGAAATAGCCAACTTACTCAATTTACCTTTAACTCTGTGTTGTTGTCGGTATTAATAATAATTCATATTTATCTTTGTGTAAATACTGATCATCTCAATGATTTCTCACAACAAATATATACAGAAACAGATAAATATCAATATGCAACTCCGTGTTTTTATATTTTCTGAGACAGACAGACTTCTGAGACAGTCCTGTGAAATCGCAATATCCCATTTCAACAAGCTAGCCACAAACATATTTAGTACAGGCCACGGGCGAACTGGTGCCCACGGAGACCGCGTTGGTGACCCCCAATCTATAATATCTGTAATGTGAAATAATAAAACCCGTAATTGTAGACTTTGTCATCCCAACAACTTGGGATTTCAGTTCCATGTGAACAGTTTTAGTTCAGGATGCCCCAATTCATATTCGCTAACGAAACCAACCTGTTGCCTTACAGTGCTCCGAACGATTTCAAGATGATATTTGAGGCAACTGTAATCCCACAAAGTCAGTTAGAGCCGGACAATAGAGGAGATATCTCTCTTGATGACATCGTCGTCCATTTCGACAGGAGTTGTAGTAAGTCGTAGTAGTAGTAGTTGTAGTAGTTATATGGAAATGTTAGAAAATGCAACAAAAGCATTTGACGAACGATTTGAGACATGTGGTATCAAATCAAGCTGACAATACAACATCTTATATACATACTTTCTTTCTCTTTTAAGATTATGATAAGTGCTTTACACAGCCTTGTCAAAACGGTGGGACGTGTATCGCCATCAATGAAGATGAATATAGATGCGATTGTGCGGAAGGATTCGACGGAAAAGACTGTGAAAACATTCCCTCCTGCAGTCCAAGTCCTTGCCTGAATGGTGGAGTCTGTATCGTAGACAGTGAAGGCGAGGAGGGGTGCATATGTAAAGAAGGCTGGGTTGGGGACGATTGCGGGACAAGTACGTTAGAACAATTTTGACGCTTCAAGTAATATTCCTCCATTCGCCATCCATGGGTATATTAGAGTAAATCGTGATGCTATGGAAGCGATTTTCAACTACTACGAATTTCAAGATCAATAGCAGGGTCTCGCGTAGCCAGCCACGGAACACGAATCAATCGCTGCACGTTTTACAGCACCATGCCTGCCGAGGTCGTCTATGACAACAACAATGTCCATTTAACTCAGGACCGGCCAACCCGTGGCCCGCGGGCCACATGTGGCCCGCGAGAAGGTTTTGCGTGGCCCGCGAGGCAATTTCCGAAATTTCTAATATCATCAAAAATGGATTACACAGATTGTGAACTTGCAAGGCCAACCAAAAATTTGATTATAGTCTGGCCGCAACACTTGAGATGTGATGACTAAAATGTCAGTTTCGACTCATTGACAGATCCATCAACCATTCATATATTGGTATATCTTCGTACACTACAATAAAGCAGAATAATTTGCGATAGATTTATCAAAATTAAAAATTTTCTACAAGCTTAGCGCAACATGTTGTCACTCGATTCCTTGTTTTTAATATTGTTGCCCTTTTTGTGAAAATGGAAGAACGCCTAATGTATTAGATTGAGTCTAACTATATTCGCGATTACGGGACAAAGTGTCGTTCAACATATGCGACCTTGCGTTTCCGCCCGCAGTAAGATCGTTGACTTTGGAACCTAGGCACGGAAAGATTGACGTATGTTGGTCGCAGCTTTCGATATCGATATGTCCATGCGCCGAATAGCCCAGTCCTCGCAAACTTAGCCCAGCGATATACAGCAGGCCCGCAATATAATCAAGTGACAATATTATTGACCTATGAACTTCAAAAAATTTTCGCGCTTCGCGCGGTTAGTGGCCCGCGCAATATTTCGTGAATCGAATGTGGCCCTTTGGTTGAAAAGGTTGGCCAGCCCTGATCTAAACATATGCATAACATGCTTGCTTTGCCGATATGCGACCCGATACGATTATAGGGGGGTCGGTATCGGCGTCCTTGATGTCCATTCTCGATATCGGTAATGGTTTTCTCGGTATTGACCGGTTCCGGACACCAGTAACCTGACTTTTAGGAACCCTTGCGGTGTAATACAAATTATTTTTCAACCACGAGAGGTCAGCATGTGAAATTGAATCTTGGAATGTTGAATAATTTCATGATTTATTGATAATTGGGTTCGGGAACATTCCTTTGAACTTACAAGATTCTGTAAGCACCCACTATCAAAATGAACAATTATTGCGGTATCGTGCCACATAGAACAATTTTGTACAGTGACATTACTTTTGATACAGTGAGATGTCAGACAAACGAGAGTCGGTTACGTCATGTCTTGACGCAGTGAAGACAGATAACGTCACAATTTCCATGTCTAAAATTGAGACGTCATTCGCCCGCTGGCTACTCCCATGGATATGTTCTCTCAAAAATGACATCAAAGAGCCCTTGAATCCATACCTATACCACACAGTTCGATTGATCGCCAGTCACTGCCACACTATTTTGTGATGCCGCGATAATGCAATGGAGCATTAGGAAATGATATAACTTCAACTTCCGGCAATCGATCTCTGTTGATAAAGTTGGGATTTTGCAGACACCAGGACAGCTCACGAATGTGGTGAATTGTACCGTACTACGTGGGAGGCGACAAAAGTCCAGAAACCGAATGAACGAAAGCGAATTTAAACCAACACATTACTTCGTAAGTTCGTATCTCATCTAAGCGTTATATTTCAGTGAGACGTCGAGCCTCCTTTATGTGTGTTGTGTATTATTATGAAAACTCCACAACAATCCGAATAAACATAACGAGCAAGATGAACGAAATGTTACGTGCTTTTTTATATTGAGGGACGGATTGAGGACTGCTCAATAAGCACTGGGTGCTCATTCCCATAACACTCACACTAGAAATATAGGTTGCAATCACATAACTTCAAATGACTCATTCAAACTTGAGCTCGCGATCATCATTATTGCAACTCCCAGTGTTTGAGCACTGTAGATGTAGTGGTTTTGTTATAAGAAAGCATTACACTTACATTTCGACTAGGAAATTATTATTGGTTCCATATGGTTTCAAAATCATAGACTGTCGTCCACAAAGACCTCGCCGTTTTGTCAATAATCCTGTTATACGAAGATTGTAAGAATTGTTGATTTGATACCAGCCGTTTCATGTTTACCAATTTATCTTACACCACTGTACGGAAATTGGACTTTCCATTGGAACTATGGGAGCATTATTTACGAATTCAATAAAATGACAAAGCAAGTGCCTTCTGCGGTATGTGAGGATAAGCGATATAAACGATCGAGGAAATAAGCGGTGTCTATGCGATAATAGTTATCTAAATAAGCCTCCTTGCAATCTCACAAACTACAAGTTGTTATCAAGTTCCACATTGAATCTCAGAAAATTCGCAACTGCGTGTTTCACAGTTCCCCGCAGCAGCGGAATGTGCTTTTGTTGTTACTGCAAGGCTGAATGCCCGATTACAATTTTGTACAGAAGGGCTATTCCTAGACGATTATCTTTCAATAAAATTTGCCCATAGCGTTCTCCATACGGATCTCAACAAACTTGAGGTTTCTAATCTGGCTCTAACAGTGGAAAAAGTCGAGAAGCACAGGGCTAGCGATAGGTCAAACCGTACACGTCAGAGCCCACGTTCGGTATCAATACCAATAATTTCAGAAATTAGAGAATTCATGTAGGTTGCTGCACGCGAATTTTGCCATGCAAGACAATGGGTTCAACAATTGATGCATATGAATATTCCTACATCAGCGACAGCTGACCGAGCGGCTTTGCGTAGCACCATACCGTACAACGCACGCCACCAACCGTGAAACGAGAAAGAATTTATCAGCACCGACAGGCTACGCCTCCGTACAATTCACGCTAAAAATAGATTGACGAAGAGAGTGAACCGTCAGCATACAGTTCCCAACATAATACGTAAGTTCAAGAATGACGGGGATGCAGGACTACGCGATTACCGGATTCCCATGATGCAATCCAGAAAGTTCACATTCATACTTCTGGCGGCGCCCGTGTTGTCAGAAACGATTCAGTTCTGATAATCAAGTGCTCCTTATTACTATAGCATATCAGTATGATCGATTCGCGGGGATGTTGAGTATCGCGGACGCCGGACATAGTTGGCTTCACACGAAATGTTATCTCAGGATTTTGCACTCGACTGAACGTTGGATGGGTTTGCGCTTCACTTGAGTGGGCGTGCTATACAAGTGCTCGCAATGTGTAAAACAGGCTTGGTCGAGAAAATTCCTTGTCTATTCTAAATCATCTGTGTGTACTGTGTACTGTACGCGCTACCGAGACCGAGCCCGAACGCATCTTTTACCTACGTTACCAAATTGCTATCGTTACAAATAAGAAGCAGCCAGCATCGGCTACGAACTGATATATTGCTGAATGCTCAATGCTCATATTCAATTCTAGCCGCAGAGCGGCTGGAAATACGAGCACAATTTCAAGCAGAAAGAATCGGACAGAACAAACCTCGAGCTAATTTAAATCAACCGATTCACAGTCCCGTTAAGGCTCGAAAATACACAGGTTAAATCAAAGACACCCTTCATTCAACCAAATCTTGAATTAGTCGCATTGAATAAGGTCCGGAAATGACAACTTCGCAGTCATTGACATGACAGGAAGATCAATAACAACCACAAAGCAATAAACGAACCTTGACACTACAAAATTGGCAGCCTACATGAATTAAAGTATTTCGAAGCAATACAATACGTTGTCGACGGTCGCAAAGCTTCAGTTAAATTGAAGATCGTGAATATAATGCGGTTGATCCCAACGCCCCGCATCTATAAATAATTCTATGCATTCCAATGGAATAAGCAAAGTACTAATCCGTTCTATTTCGTGAGTAAATAGTTATATGATGAAGGGAAATAGTGACGAATGCCAAGTATACCTTCAATAACATCGCACGAAGAAGAGCATCGGCCTATAATGACCGAACATTTATCACAGAGGCTATGTCGCATTGGGAATAGGTCTAGTCAACCAACGTACATAGGTTGACAAACGCGCTATAGCAATCGCTTATAATTTCGATTCGTTAAAAACGACGAGCATTATGACGAAATTGAGAAATTCAACCGCTGTACAATGTACTTGTACACTGTACATTGTACAGGAATATAGCATGCCAGAGATCACAAATAAGACTTTACCCGCATCTGAGAGTCCGTGCATAGGATTATTTTGAGATCGGAGGGGAATTATGAGCGAAAACCCGAAAACGTTTTTCACAATAGCTGACACCGGGGGTGTCAAACCTACGGCCCGCTAAGCAATAGTGAGTACATTAAAAATGCTTGTATTATCCAGCACATTTCTATGTGAAATTGTGATATTTATAAGAAATACTTTCACAATAAACAGACAAGACAGGAAATGCAGTACATGCTAAGATGCTACATTTTAACCATTCGGTGGTAATATTGAGTTTTAACTCTAACCATCGATAGTAATAAATCGGTGACATTGGCACAAAATTCCGAGAAGGCAAAAAAGTGCACACTCAGTTCAGAGTTTTCTGGAAAGATGCACCATACGGTAACGGTAGTCATACACAGAGGCGAAAACGCCACTGTGAAACCATTATATGCAAATTAAATGGACAATATAATAGCTACACAAACAATATAATAAGCAAATGTAAATAACTTTTGATTCAAAAGAAACCCGAATGACGATTTCATACTAATGGACCAAATTCCATGTCCGCGTTTACAGTTAAAATCTCTTGTCTTCCTCACAACGCATATTCAGGGTCGAAGTCGGATTATGACTAAAACAAAGATATCATAAAAAGTATGCCAACTTATATCGTAGCACCCCGCGTGAGTTCGAGCCACTGCGTAACCAATTTATAACTGTATTCATTCGGCCAATCAACGTATTTCGCCTATTCCATTGCATGTTTGCGAATAAAAGTGTCGCTACGATGAACGATGTATATTGCTTGTACTATGTATAGCAGGGGTTGGGAACCTTCTTCGTCATAAGAGCTATATTGCACCTATACTTTCAATTGTAAACTGTAGAGTGTAGAGCCATACCACTGCTACGTCACAAGATAATATTGGTGACGTCGTGGTGGCACAAGATCGAAGTTCACTATATATGGGATTCGTCATGTGATGTTATAACGTCGGTTCAAACCGGTTAGCCGACATTTGAGCATGCGAAATATTAACTTGGACACAGGTGTTGGGGAACCTTTTTCAAGCTACATATTTTTAATTGTATTTCTGTGAAAATCATACGATATAATTTTTAAAATGCTATTACTGTACATTTTACGGCAAAATCCACAATTGTCTACTGTGTGCACCGTGCATCTACTGTTTATTCTTCAGTAACACGCTTTTTACGATGTAAGTGGCTTTCCAAAAAGCCCCTGCTTGGCTAGCAATAAAAATAAAAAAGCATTTGGTTAAGGTTGCTAATCCATTCCTTTATTTTTCGGCGGTACCATAACGTTGCGCTACAACCGTATGCATTTTTACGGCAATCATTTAGCAATCTATTGCAAGCTAACAATAATCGCGAATACATGGATGGCTATCTTTGTAATTGATTATGTTACTGCCAAAAGAGTTCATTCTTTGCCGAGGATCAAGAAGACAATGTGGATTTAAAAACTGCATTAGTGCATTGTCTATCTGATCAATTAATACTTCCTGCAATCCAAGATTTCAAGGCGTGCGATGTCTTGTACGACGAACTCCAGAGTGATATTGGTTGCCGGCGCGACGAACTTCGTAGTGAGCTCGACGGATAAGATTCATCCGATATAGACCGCTACAGAACTTGAATGGTACCGTATTTGCTACATTATATGGAATAAACCTAGTATCTTGGACTGATAAAATAGCAATTATCAGTAGGCGATATTTCACATAAATTTAAGGATTTTGAAAAGGAGTATACTTCCGAGCCCTTAAACCCCATAGACATGTCACTGTATTGACCTCATATATACTTGACACAGCTACCCCAAGAATTATGATTGTGACCGTTACAAAAATTTACAACAAAGGTACATCAATATTGATAAATAAGATGAGAATTAACTGCGAAATTGAACATTTATCAGAGAGCCATATCATATATCATCAAGGAGAGCCATAGGTTACCGAACCTTGATGTATATGCTTGATAGCGACGCATTTGAATGACAAAGTAAAGTATGAATTGAATGTGACATTTTGGCATCATTTGACGGGCCCGGCCCGCGACGCGTTTGACACCCTGCTGTAGCCTACATCATTGTTGCAAAAATTCGTCTACAAATCCTCGTTGTACGTGGAATGTAACGATCGACACGTAACCTGGCAAGAACGCGCCAATGAATTAGTCATGGTAACGAAATGACGTTACTTGTTTTCTGATGGCGCGGACGGCACGTTGTGGAAGTGATTATTACAGTCACCACATCATAATATGAAATTTAGAATACTCGGCTTGAAGCTTCAGATTATACTCGGAGTCGACTTTGCACAACTACACATTTGGGGTGTGGAAACACACTCTTTCCGCTAACCAGGATGTGAATGCACACTCTTTTCGCTAAGTTTGTAGTTGTTAAAATGCATGGCAGGAATCCTCGACTGGAACTCGTGGACAGTGGACACGGAAGTATAAACAGCACGAGCACGCGTCTCTGTCTATTTATTGCAATCAACCGATCATGCTGACATAAGATGAGGATCACGAAAGCAATTTCGCTACTATGACCAGCCCTTCATAGTCGGCACAGCGGTGTCCCGCATCTGATTGTGGCTTATTCGTGCGCAGCGTGCCTTCTTCCAAAACATGACGTGAAGAACAGTAGTATTTCGACTATGCTCGCTTACGTAGTTTGGGCGTCGGCTGAGCTATGTAGCGCTTCTCTCGCCTAGTACTTACATTATGCTTGAGGCGTCTACCGAGCTGCCGCTGCAACATCATTTGGTCAGGATATTGCGAGCTGCCGCTTCGTAAGACAGTAAAATATTTCGTAAGTGTCACAATACGCGAGGAGTTATTATAGCGAAAACGACAGAATGATCAATAGTTTGAAATCAAATATTGCATGTCAATGTGTGCTAAATTATTACAGAAATGCGTTTCCGGGAACTTCATTAGCATGACTTTAGAGGGCACTTATTTCGCAAGTGGATAACTGCATATCGTTAACTCTGCTAAACTGCACACTTTGAAGTAAATGGATAGTTTAATTCGATCCTGAAAAATAATTTTACAGATACTCATGAATTGCCTTGGATGCTGATGTATAGCTAGCGGTGTTTAGAAGTAAATATCGAAGTACGTTCGAAAATGAAAGATATTCGTATATGTGTTCGACCTGTACAATGTACGGACGAAACGCCCGCGGCCAAATTTGTCAGCAAGAGGTCCGTGTAGTAATGTGTATACCTCTACGTCATTTGTAAGAGAAGCTAAGAGGGAATCTTGTATGTAAAATGTCTTGCAGCATTTGTGCGAATTTGAAGTCAAATGGAAAAATACACTTGTGCTGACGAAAGATCGCAGTCTAACGATAAATCCACCATCAACATAGTCATAACTGCTTATGATAACATAAAACTTGAAAAAGTCAGTGAGTATTAGTCATTCTCATAAGCTCCGCACGCGTGATGTATACTTTAGCTTCATTTTTGAATCAGTATGTGATTCAACCTTCTCAGAAATAGACTCTAGCATTTGCGTCAGATCAAAATGGGTGAATTTCAACACGGACTGTGCGGGTGTTTCGACAACTGCGGCGTTTGTATTATCACCTACATACTTCCGTGCTACACTGTCGGAAAGACAGCTGAAGCGGTCGGAGAGAGCTGCTTCACGTGTGGCTTGGCTTACATGTGCTTGGGATGCATCGCCGGAGGAATCATCCGTGGTAAAGTACGTGCCGCCAAAGGTATCGACGGCAGTGGAGTCGGAGATTTTTGCGTGCACATGTTCTGCCCGTTGTGTGCCGTCATTCAAGACCACTTGGAAGTTGTGCCCACAGGGATGGGAGAAGCTATGGCGAGGGCCTAAACGCGAAATAACTTTTACCGAAATTAACGAACGCCCGTTACAGATTCATGTGCGTTAGTGAAACATGGTTTATTCGTTGCTGATTCACCCTTATTTTATATAGACTATTATTTCCGTAACATTTTTTTCTAGTGGTCAAAAACGATTAATGCCTAATAAATATCGTGTTACCGCATTTGGAAGACTTGAGGGGTGTTTATTAAGTTCATCGGAAAGTCAGTACGACGAAACAGCCTCTCGCTGTACCGAATAGGATTCGTGGATTTAAAATATACCAGACGCGGTAACATCAGAACAAGGATAGATATCATTTGTCTCTGTATCAATAACATATTACAAGTGGTTCAGGTAGCGGTTGTTCCGATCAACGGTATGTATAGGATAGCCTCTTGAATGATAGCCTCTCGACGTCACCGAGACTACACTAGCGATAATCAGATTAGTTGGTATTCTATTCGCGCGCCGCCGGCGCAAGGAATTTGAGAATTACGTCTCGCATCCTGGCCTTTTTCATCATCATCATTGGTTTATTAGCAATTTTATCAGTTCAATACACCACAAAAATGCGATACAATGAAAAGAAAGGAAGATGTCGAAGCGACTAGGAGTTGTCTATGGCCTATCGGTCACGATCTTAATAGTAGCAACATCCTGTTCGATATCACACCAAGAAGTCCGTAACACATGCGCTGTGTACAGCGATTAAACCAGACTTTGCTTGTACACGAGCTAAGCACAATAAAAGTCTAGCTATCAAACCTCGGCAGCATAAAGTGGAAAAGTAAAGCTACAGTTCTAAATAGTGCACATTTATAGAACATCCAGCGAACTGTAATTGGTGTGGTATCCGAATGTGCGGTCTTTGCAAATAGGGAATTAATGAAAAAACCACACGGTGACATGAACAAAATTTTAATTATATTAATCGCCGTCGTTTTGAGGCGCATTTACAACGCTTTTTTCGATTGCCAATACTG
>ATSW01049598.1:0-11550 GCA_000444245.1 Botryllus schlosseri | reverse complement strand
ACAGACAGACATGCACTATTCTCATTAGCAAAATTGTCACATTGTCCAGACAATAGGGCCTTAGTATCGCAATTACAGAAAACAGCTACATCACACCTCGTTGCAAAACTAGCAGCCTTAATCCTTGAGTGGCATACATAGACGTTATTTTGAAGATTGCCCACTCTCCTTTAGAATTCTTTCCTCTCCTAATTCAAAGTATTATTAGCTAGCCTGCAGTAGAGTGCGCTACTTCTACACGAGTAATTTCAACGTCACAGTAACACACTTTGTAAAATAGCAATGAGTCTTATCAATAAACCATGTGGTTTACAATAAACAAAGAGAATCGGTTATGTAAACAGTACACGTCAATATGCATCATTTCTTGTTTATGACACCACGGAAGGCTCATGACAAATACATACCGTTGCCACCAGTTCATCTGGCGAAGTAGCAGGGTTGCTATAAATAGGTTTTCCGATGTGCGACGTGAGTTTTACCGGGAAACCTCCGTAAATTGGTCTCAGAGGCAGTCGCGTTTTTTCGTAAAATCTCTTGAACAGACCTGACGGACAACGTGTGGTGTCATGAAAGGAAAACAATGACTAAGAACTGCAATCCATTACCTTTCCCTGTTTGCATATATTCGAATGCCTCGCGTACGTTTTCAGTGAATACGGGTATTATAGGCTGCGACAAAGAAAAGGGACATGATACTATATTTGCCAAAACAGTGGTTGAAAACACTTTTAGCATGCTAAATACAGGCAATGCACTGCAACCAAAGCGACCAAGCAGACCACATAAATTTCCAAGGCCAAGCAAAAATTCCATTGAGTTGACAATCAGAGTTTTAGTCGCTTTATTGGTTAATTATTCTGTGATAAGTAGGGCAAGTTTTTGCAACTTTGTTTACAGCTTCCTGCAGCTCGGAAGTTATGAAGAATGCTGTTTTAAGCTGTTTGAAGGAATCTTATGGTGCAACTTTTTGCAACTTTTGTCCATTATTTTCATGTAACTTTTTTTCATTTTCAATTTTTCATGCAATCAACTTTTTACTGGAAATATTTTGAAGTATATGTAAATAGATCGCTCGATTATGTCACTGTTTTATGAGAATTTTGGTGAAATACACGGCCAAATTCGACTGAAATACCGTAAATCAGCACTGAAGTAACGCTCTAACGGTTATTTCAGGAGCTGAGCCGGGAAGACCTTTTCTTTCTATGGTCAATCACTGGAGAATGTGGATGGAAAACTGTATTTCGGGAATGGAACTAGGAAGTTGACCGTTTTTTTTAGTCAACCGATCAAAATGTGGTTTTTCACTCAACTTTTGTGAAAAAATGAATGCAACTTTTTACTGCAACTTTTGTGAAAAATAAATGCAACTTTCCACGGATTTAACTGCAACAAAAACTCGCCCTAGTGATAAGACAAATCTTGTACTCGGGTCATTGCGAATAATTTTGGTGTGGTCTAATCTCCTCTTTAGGTCTGAAACTTTATTACATGTCTCCTAGCACCAACACATAAAGGTCTAAAAATCCTACAACAAATGCAACACATTCAACGGAAATGTATTTACCACATTGGCCTCGAGAGCAGCTTTCGCGAAGCCTTGCCGTTTCCCCCACAGCACGGAATAATTTTCACTAAAGAACGCCTCTCTAACGCCTCCCGGTGCCACCGACACTAGCTCACCGGCTCGAAGTAATTCCACCACACGGTCTCTCGGCCCCGGGAAACAGCCCCAAAATTGGAAAAACTTTTTAAGCCCTGAAAAAAATTGCCGCGACTGCAATAGATGCTTTTTAATTACCACAAAGTAGACATACCTGGAATTTGTAGCACAAAGCTATCCATAATGCTGCACAGTGTTCGCGACTTTTCAATATAGAGATTAGCGTTCAAGTAATACATATCAATGGGGATAGCACCATGATAATACACAATAAGAGCACCTCCTTTATCGGGAATATTTTCCAGTCCCTTGATTTCATAACCTGCAAAGTGTGGACATAATATATATTATGCAACATTGCAGCAAACAATACGTTCATATTGTTAAATTTATTCCACTGGAAGCTTTTCGACTGGTTCTCTTCAGCAGTGAACGCCAGTAAATGAGGTTAACCAAGTTCGAAATATAGGAAGAATTTTGTCGTTGTGACGTAATAATGACAAGTACACATGTCGCGAACGACAGTAAACAGCGCACGGTTACGGTACAGCACACGCAAAATCAGCTGTAAAACAGCCGAATGACAAAACAACACTAATGGAAGATTCTCAGCGTGTAGATATGTTCCTTCTGATGGCAGAGGATCGGCTTTTGCAGCTTTATAATGGTTGATTCAAGGACCTTTAAATGAAAAAGAGAACGACCACGAGCAACTATGGAAAACTGATTGATATTGTAATGTCTTGCACACTCAGGGTGTTTCAATAGGTGCTGTCCGATGGCAGAATTACATGCTGTTACTCGGTCATAATCACGCATGGTAACTAGGGACTGTGATGATGAAGCAGACATGTCATCACCCTGCGAATTCCTAATTTGACGTGGGACGTGTTGACGAATTCTTTGTTGCAAGCGTGGAGATGTGCGACCCACATACCGACTGCCACATCGGCACGTATATTGGTAAATTATGTTACTCTGATCAATCGAAGTTCTGTACTTCGAAAAGCCTATATTATGCAACATTCCAACTTACAGGCCGAGTGATAAGCTACAAACTGAGTAATTGATAGGATGTACTTCATTTAGGCATCCTTAGTCTTCGAGCAATTTTTGTTATGAAAAGTGAGCATTCATTGGGCATAGAACTAATATATTTCTACTTAGACATCGTGTAGTTAAGGCATAGAAAACTGGTTAACTGACACGCATAAGTTGTACGTACAGTTTGGAACCATATCTTTTCAGAATAATTTTTAATTAAACCTTTTAAATAGGACATTGATTGGTTATGAAAATTTGGGTTTGAAAAAATTCTCAAACATATTTATTTTCGGATTTCAATGCTACTTTATCAGTCATGACTCGTGTTGACGGAGATTTTTGTGTTTTCCTCAATAAGAGAAATCAGGAAGAATGAAAATTGTCATCCACACAGAAAGATGAATTATAATGGTGGTGTTCGTTCAAGAGTATCAACGAAAAGACCTGTGCTAGGATACAAAATCGTTATTTGTTTTGTGTATTTCTGTGTAGTTAGCTTACACGAATACCATTCAAACCATTTCCAATTTTTAATTGATTAGTTATGTATAAGTACAGCTTCGAATTTTAACTGCAGGATGTTTGATTTAGCGACTCTGATAAGGAATTCATTTACTCATCATAAGACCATCGCTCACCATGCCATATCCAACCATGTCCACTCCACATAGCTGCTATCATTTTCTTGTGACCTTCCATCAAACTATGGTTATGGTATCCTTCGTAAATTTTATGACGTCTAAGAAATGATAACACCGTTAATGAGAGATGCTTTCAAGATTACCAGTAAAGCATGCTTTGACCTTACCTGCGATATAAATGGAGAAGTAGGGCACTTGTGTAAAGGTAAATTATGACCAATATCGGCAAGATGATGAAAGTGATTACGAATGGTGATAAGATTACCAGTTTCCAGCCTAGGTATAAAAAGAGCGTTGAAGCGCTATACTCCTATTTTATTTCAGTCTGCCAGTCAGACCGAAACACAAACTACAGAAGTCCTATTGAAATGACTAACCACCAAATTTCATACCAACATGGATCATTCACATACCTGGTACATAGTAATCCAGAACACTGAAAATCCATTCCAAATAATATTTACCAACTCCAATCATGTATTGAAAAAAGTAAGAGATCCATTGAAATACTAAATTCATGATCCTAATGAAATACCATGCAATGTGGATAGCAGTCTGAATAAAAAATAGTCAATATCAAAACACAATAAGCTGCCAATACTTGGTGGTTGGTGGGGATATCCATCGCAAGGCAAAATCGATAGCTATCCCTAGACCAGCATCACATGCTGGGCTTGATGGGCCATATGGGCAGCTTGACTCATATCGTGGCGCTTCTTCGTTATACGATCAGAGAGAGTGAGTGCTCCCCATGGTACCGATAAACAATGTTCCTATTGAACATGATACAATGTGACGTGTTTCACATGATATCAAGCTGTGCTGCCCCTGAACTCGATATTTTTTTCTACGCAGGCGACCTGGGTTCGATTCTCGCCAGTACCCTCTTTCTGTGAGTCGCTGCTTGGAGATCCGGTGATGGGCATGGAGATTTAAGCAAATGAGAAGCAGCAAGGATTAGAGTCTGAATGACGATAACCAAAGGACATATTTTTATATTCAATGAACACAGTGTGAAAGTGGTTTTTACTCGTATTTCGCATAGTCATTATGCTGTAAAGATACATTAGCGTCGTATTGGAAGTTCGGCCTTGCTCACACGATCGCTAGTCATGTCGGCTGATTAATTAAACTAATTAAATTCAGTGGTTCAATCACACAATATATGCAGTTCAAAGAGACATTTCGGGTGAAAGTTGTAGAGAAGACAGACAGAGATTGACCTGCGACTCGGAACCTTCTGACTTGGTCACGACCCTGGTAGATTGAGTAGTGCAGTTGTTCTCAGCCTTTTTCATATAAAGGTTCAAGTTTATTCATAAAATTTTACTTCACTTCAAAACATCACAAGACTGCAATACAATGAATGATAGGAAGATGCCGAAACGGCTAGGAGTAGTCTTAAGATCAGACACTTACCTGGGCCTAGGCGATGTAAAGAGGAGGCAGGCATACTGAATGAAAGTAAAAGAAGATAACATAATGTGGCAAGTGACAGAAGGCTAAATCGATATGTCAGGTCGTGGTCCGGTAAATGGTGAGGCCTGACTAGTATTCATTCAGCAGAAATTGCTTGTATTTCGACTTAAATGTTGACATGCTCGACGACTGTTGGATGGCCGGCGGGATACTGTTCCACACATCAGGTCCGGCATATTTTATAGAGCGATGAACTTTTCGGTCGATCATATGATATTTGGACGACGTGGACGCGCGTGTGTTGTACTTGTGCGCTTTTGATTCCGAGGGAAAGAAGTCTTTGAAATATTCGGGGCAACGCATAATTAGTAACGGCTGCATGCGACCGTACGTCTGCAGGTTGGCCACCAATATGGTCGGTTGAAACAAGAATGAGAAAGGCTGGAACGTATTGGAAAGGCTGGCGCTAGATACTGTTCAGTGCTCGAGGTTCCCGGAGGCCGGAACACCATCTAACACGGTGGTTCTCAAACTCGACTCCCAGTACACCCTGGCTACACCCCAGCAATTATGTAGGCTACGCTGCGCTATTTATGAGCATCTCGCACAAAGAACCAATTCAAAATATCTGAGCTCTCGCGGCGCGATTTCCTCAAGATTCATTATATAGAAAGATATCGCAAGCTGAACACATATTAACTGAAATCTGTTATACTCCAAAAGGAACAAATAAGTCAATTACCAACGTTTAAATTGTGAAAAGCATTTGCTTATCACATCACATAAGGTTATAAGCAATGTCATTTACAGGCTGCGTGCAGCTGATATGAACAATGAACGTTGTATGATATTGCACATCTGGATTTGTATTTAGTCTGAATTTAATACTTAAAAAATCTCTCATCCACAGTCGTCACCTTCCATGGGATCAAACTACCAGTTAGATTTGCTAGTTTGAGAACCACTGTTCTAAGGTAAATACTTCCTATATTATTTTTTATGTTTAATGTCTGGCGCGACAGCCCGATATTAAAGCCCGCAAGCAGTTTGAAAGGTTTTGACTACTAAACACCACAGAAGTCATAAAGGAGATTGGCGTAATTTGGATCACGAGTGCGATTTCAGTTTGGCCACTCCATTTTGTGATTATTTCATGGATGTGCTTATAAAAAACCAATTCGCGCGTGTCTTAGGTAGACTCTTTCTCTGTATGCGTAGAATTCGGGTATTTAAATTTTATCTACAATAGGGTTACCACTTACCATACGTCCTCTTTTAAGTGGATTGGTCCTATTTTTTCGACTTTTTTGAAAGTGTCCTCGGAGGACGCCCAAATGTCCTCTTGTTTGAGAATTTTCGTTAAATATATCGCAAAATCGAGACAGTGAATCGGCACTGAAGTAACGCTCCGCCAGGTATTTAGGGAACTGGGCCGGAAAGGTGACTATTTTCCAATCAACCAACCACGATGTGGGAAAAGTTTACCATATTTTCAGGACTTTCCTCCGGTTTTGCAAGTCCGATTTTTAAAATATGGTAACCCTGCTTTACACACAGTAGAAGCGTGTTTGAAACTAACATGGTTATGATGCTGTCAGCATTGTGTGTCCTGGAACTGAACCAAACGTGGTATTAGCAAATCTATAAACAGATTGTTGCTCCCAGATTTAAATTTCAATCCTGTTCTAAGAATCGGGACACAGACTTTCATCGCTATAGTTTTGACGAATTGGTGATTGAGGTCGACCAGCCTAACAAATTTCGCCACACTTTCTGACGCATGTACGATATCATCAAAGCAATGCTTGGTTTGTTTTAAATAAGCATCTCCAGCATGTCCTCACTTTATATAATTAAATACAAATATTGCGTTTTGGTTTATAATCATAATTTTATATGGCGCGGCCCGCGACTGGATTCAGATGTGTGATGCGGCCCGCGAGCTCAAAAGTTTGCCCACCCTTTCCCTAGGGTGTGCGAAACACCCGGTTGAAGACTTGAAGAGCCCTGTACTAGTGCTTGGATGGCCAGGTGTTAAAAAAAACTGTTCTGCACTCCTATCCAAAATACAGCGTGTTTTTTGCGAGTGAATAATGCTTGCTAGCAGAAATCGTTTTCGAGAGCTGACACAAAGGTCCCGGAGGCTCCAGTTTGTCGAAAGGGGGAAAAACCCACATGGTTGTGTTGAAGCTTTTGCCTTATGCCTTGGAACATAAGGTGCAAAACGATCAAGGAGAGTGCGTGTTCTGCTCCTTAGTTCAATCTAACTTGAGAATTCATCCCAGTTTAATAATGGTAAAGCACCCTTTAGACTACCACCAAAATCTCAATTTTTGTGGCATTTCGCGACCTGAGCGTCACCCATGAAATGGAATCCATTTTTAATATTACATTTGTATGATTTTGCGAACATGTATGACATGAAGAACGTTGTAGTGGCGCTTATCTCCCTTAAGGATCTGGTGCACCACGGTCTGAAATTACCTCCTGGTATAAGTACCCTTGCAATGTAATTCAACATCGTCTATATACGAATCAAATCTTAAAGGATTCTACTAGGGATGGTGTGAACCTCTGAAAGGTTCAGGTTCGTGTGAACGCGAACCTTTTTGAAAGGTTCTGTGTGAACACGAACGTGAACCTCGTGACGTCACGTGACGTCATATTGCTAATTCCAACCCTATCTTCCAATGAAGTGATAGCCTATATTAATGTACACGATACCTAGCGAAGACTCGGTCCACATAATGCCACAATGCTGAAGTACATATCGGCGTGTTAAACGTCGCTAAATGTATCAACACTCAACAGCGGTAATCAAAGGATATAATAATTGCGTAAAATCAATACATTCCGTCGCTTTGCCAACAATTTCGACGAGGACTTACCAAGGAATATAAGCTTACGCCTTAACGGTCTTAGCCAGACCGGACAATGTGTTCGGAGTCTGAGTATTGCTATGCTACATTGATATTGAGCAGTGTGTACAACTGGTTTCAATACTCGCTACCGATACCACAAACAACAACAAATTATGCAGCAGTACCAAGCATCTTAATCGCACGGATTTGGTTTTAATGATACAGTTAAGATATGAAGTCAAGATTGACCCCGTACGCCCGTTCGATTTTTTACATCAGAAGACGATATCAATAGCATTGAGTGGTTGAATGAATAAGCATCATTCCCTGACTACGTATATCGCTCGCGATCTTGTGTGATTGCGGGTCAAGCTCACAGCACATAGTCACTAAATATTCACAAACGGAAAGCTGGTTATTCCGAGAAATTTTTTGCAACAAAGCAACTAAAACTTTCAAGGTTGTCAAGGTGCATGGTGCATGCTCGTTAAGCGTTGATTTTTTATGCTGCCAGCACCATGCGTGGAGTGGTCCGCAGTTGAAATGCAATAAATTTGAGCCAAAGATCTTATAATGGAGTGAAAATTACAATTTACCAAAAGGTTCACAGTGCAGAACCTACCAAGGTTCTGTTGTGAACACGAACCTCTAAATTTCCGAGGTTCACACACAGAACGCGAACGTGAACCTCGCGTTCACACCATCCCTAGATTCTACGACACGATAGCACGACTTCAGCCACAGGGTTTAATAGCTCAGGCTGGACCAAGAGGTTATAAGTCGTGAATGGGATGTCATGATTACGGCATGACTCAATGAGAAAGGACCGTTGAAAATCATATCTTGCACAATTCAGTAGAAAATGGTCGACGGTTTCGGCGATATTACAATGGAGACATAGCGGAGTATATCTGAACATCCTTTTAGGGGTATAAGTAGCTTCTGAACGATACCTACGTATGCCGTAGGCTCCGGGCTGATATTAACCAGCGCGTTGTCGGTATTAGAACACTATACGTGCGTAGCCAGCGAGTTTCTCATTTAAAACTAGAAATCCCGTCCTTTTGAAATGTCAATGTATTATCGATGCGGAGTACTGCAAATTAGCGGAAATCATTTATATGCGAAATGGGTGATCGATATCTCATGTGCACTATCGTCGGTGATTTGATTTA
Source organism: Botryllus schlosseri (assembly GCA_000444245.1). Classification (NCBI taxonomy): domain Eukaryota; kingdom Metazoa; phylum Chordata; class Ascidiacea; order Stolidobranchia; family Styelidae; genus Botryllus; species Botryllus schlosseri. Next base: position 2,744 of record ATSW01049598.1, on the reverse strand, counting down.
GCGCGTCTGCATGCAGTAACAATCTTTGAGTGTAAAATTGTTTGTTTATGTATCTTTTTGATTAAAACTTGTGCCCGCGTCTGAACAAATCGTGCTCGTTGCCATTGCCGAATCTGGGCATTTAGGTATGACTAGCGCACCCTGTTATTGTAATTATTGCGGGTTTGCGGCATGTCTGCAATTTCGGTATCATTGCAACCTTGTCGGCCGATTGTACAGTCCGATAAAATTGATCACTACTTTGCATTTCGCACAGCGTACTGATGCTGATTTCAGCAAACTAACGATCGTTATGAGATGTAAAAATTCGACCTCATCGCTAGAAACTTAGAATTCATCGTGCGCTCTGAGAAACACCATCTCCTATCGCGATTTGACGACCAAATATACGGTCACCTTCTACGAATTAAAGTGCAATATTTGCATCGATGAGGGCCGCAAGCCGCGTTTAAAATATTTTGTGAACCATTTTTGTGATAAATATTCTCTGAGCGCAAAGTTGATCGGCAACCAATTGTCGCGATGCGAGCTACTCAATACGAAGTAAAAGCCCATTGTGTTGGAGGTAAGCACTAATTACTGATTGACCGCACGCTTTTGTAATCATATTTCTTGTCTGTCTTTCGTGTTCCAGAATTGTTGTGCCCAGTCACTGCTCAGTTCAGAGTTGAATGCCGAGTGCTCGGCAATCAATAACCTAATTTCGCAATGATCTCAGCGGGAGATCGCGTTGCGTGCACAGACGAATCTCGCTAATTGATTGCGACCGCGCGTAACACTGATTATACGACTTGTTCAATGCAACTGAATATTAGCATCAGAATGGTCATTTCAAAAGGACGGGGTTTTGCGTTTCAAAAGGAGGGGGTTTCGACACCCCCTGGCTACGCGCCTGCCGCCACCCCATGCAAAAATAAAAGTCGGCGCCTATGCTTGACTACGACTATGCTTGACTACGACTACCTTGACTACGATACTCGCAATACCAACAGTTAAGACAACAGCAACATAAATGAAGAACGGTTCTCAGTACGCGAAACAGGTAGACAGTCTGCAATCATTACAGTCCACGCCAGTACATTACGACGAATGATCTTTAACACAGAAAGGTAATCACAACAAAAGTGAAGTCGGTACCAATTTGACACCAAACATACAACAACCATACCATGCCCTGGTCACAGGTCAATCTCTCAAGAATTCACCAGCGGCTCAAGTCCGAGTCACAGGTCACTCTATCTGTCACAGTATTGTTGCACATATACTTCTGTCTGTCTTCTCTACAACTTTCACCCGAAATGTCTCTTTGAACTGCATATATTGTGTGATTGAACCACTGAATTTAATTAGTTTAATTAATCAGCCGACATGACTAGCGATCGTGTGAGCAAGGCCGAACTTCCAATACGACGCTAATGTATCTTTACAGCATAATGACTATGCGAAATACGAGTAAAAACCACTTTCACACTGTGTTCATTGAATATAAAAATAAGTCCTTTGGTTATCGTCATTCAGACTCTAATCCTTGCTGCTTCTCATTTGCTTAAATCTCCATGCCCATCACCGGATCTCCAAGCAGCGACTCGCAGAAAGAGGGTACTGGCGAGAATCGAACCCAGGTCGCCTGCGTAGAAAAAAATATCGAGTTCAGGGGCAGCACAGCTTGATATCATGTGAAACACGTCACATTGTATCATGTTCAATGGGAACATTGTTTATCGGTACCATGGGGAGCACTCACTCTCTCTGATCGTATAACGAAGAAGCGCCCATCTCGTTTATTCCTGATTTTCAATATTCTGGCGCCATCACGAATGCGAATTTCTAGGAGACTCGCCGAGTCACCACTATGAACGCGAACACCGCTCCTGCATCGAAAAGACGAAAACTGAATGTGCATACTGCATACCCATACGCACTTACGCAGTAAACAACACAGCAATAATTTTTTCTGGCTTTGTTTATGTATAAATGATCACGTGATTAAGCCAGCATAAACCTATCAAACCACAGCCTTTATAAACTTTAAACCTTTTGAAGGCTAAGGCTCAGACCATGCATTGGATATAGAAAACCTACTGTTACTAATGTACTTTTAGCAAAACTGAATGATTGATATCTTCATTCAATGCCAAAGTCCATGAAACATCTCAAGCGCAAGGCGTCACAAGAAGTCGCTCGAAAGATATATGATTGGGAGGTCCTATATGGTGTCGACACAGGCAAATATCACGCCTCAGTGAAATTGTATCACGTCACAATTTCCATCTGGCTACAGGCAATAGGCCTTTTGCAGGACTTCGATCACGTGACTAGATACGCATAGCAACCACAAATTGGTTAGCAAGCTACTTTCTCGCGCACCTGCTTCAGTGCTAAATATCGCGTAGTGTACTGTTGATTTCTGGTTGTAAACGTTCCGGAAATTTGTTGTAGAAGTCATCAGAGATTTACCTATGCTAGATGTCAATCCTGTACAAAGCACATAGAATGATATCGTTAGAATTACGCAGAAATCCGTCGTTAACGTAGCCGTATTTCGGATACAGTATATTATCGTTTTCGGGCTGTAAACGTTTTATATAACGCAAGTGTCATGGAAATGCGCAAGGATTCAAATATGTTGGATGTCTTTGATTCATGAACTATGTAAACTCTTTGCGTCAAAATGATCGACATTGTAGCCGTTATTTGGTAGTCAACTATGATTTTATGACACAAAATTCGACATTGCAGGACAT
>ATSW01049501.1:0-10062 GCA_000444245.1 Botryllus schlosseri | reverse complement strand
AAAAAAAAAAAAAAAAAAAAAAAAAAAGGTCAGCCGTTTTGACGCGTCATCGCCCCCTTCGCTATTTTCGCCCCCCTCGCCCCCTTTGTCCATTTTCGCCCCCCTATCGCCCCCTTCGTCATTTTCGCCCCCCTAGATCGCCAAATCGCCCCCTGGGGGGCGATATCGCCCACGTTGGGAACCACTGTTCTAAACTTTATAAACGCAGGTAATTTGCACCGATGAAAATAATCATATTCGACATCTTATCTAGAAACAACTCGATAATCTTGAACGGTTCATTGCTTACTTCATGTACATTGTGCATAAATATATTAGTTTTGTATAGTTATTTAAACATTTCAATTTTCAGCCAAGGCGCTAGGAAAGACTTTTCAAGGAATTACACTTGGTATTTCGATTATTTGCCTGAAGACTATGATCAATTGACAGCAATTACCCAGGTGATAGTGGATACAGTTCCATACACGCAGACAAATACTTTGAAAGTCGAGGGTGAGTGATTGTGTGTATTTTATTACATTAGTTTGCTGTATTGTAGAGAAAGTGCTGCCTGAATAAAGGTATTTTCACATGCAGGCGCATCGCCAGCCGAGGGAAAAATGGGTATTTTTCAAAAAAGGAGCATGCTTCGAAAATGATGTTCCAAGTTCTAACCGATTTATCAGGTTAAATCAATGCTTCTCAAAGTGGGCGCTCGCAGGCGCGTAACCAGCCGAAAAATAAGGAGAGGGTTTTGAAATAAAAGGGACTGATATCGGTTTCGAATCAACTAATATAGCATAAATTCATTAGGGTTAAGTACATACTTAAGTGCCGATCATACAATCTCCTCGAGCTGACGATTAAACGCCTATGATAAGCTTGTCGATGAGTCCGGAAGTGCTGTTAATTAGCGAATCTTCATCTGTGGTGAATTTATCGACGCGTCTTCCGTAGACTCCGCGATGATTTGCACAAGTCAAAATGTCCGAGTTTTTATGGAATACCAGTATGTGCAATAGTGACGCCAATTTCAGGTGGTTCAAACCAGGGCATGGTATGGTATGGAATGGAATGGGAATTTTCCATGACCATACCAGCCCCAATCGTTCCATACTATACTTAACAATTTTCCATACCGTAGCAACCTTTTTATTTGATACTTTTTCCATACTTTCGCAACTTGCCCAACCTCTCAAGTGATATTATATTTTTGGTGTGTGGAAATGTTCCGGCGTTTATATTCTAATTATTTTGGATGAAATTATTCATTTAAACAACCCTAATACACCAATGATATCCCCAGTTTCATATATTCTATGTCAGCGATGTAGGTTGCCTAATCATCGAAGACTGAACGAATAATAGGCCTACATATATACTAGGGTTGTCCAAAATTTGGAAAATCTTACAAATCCTCTGTTGTAATGTCTTATTCTATAGATTATTGATAAAAAACGGCACTGGGCCTAAAAGAAGCTCACAGGAAGGTCGTTAAGATTTCGTGCAAAGCGTTCGAAAGTAGCTGCCGAAGAATGGGCGTGCCACCGACCATAGAACGGCGAGAAGACTAGTAATCACGAAACCACTGCTCTTGATTGGCTTATCAGCTATGCTTCAATGACCACGGCAGCAGCAGCTTGATGATTAGGTGATCCAGGAGTCTGTTACCAGCGGCGATTCTGAAAGCGCATTGTATGTTGGTTAATAGATAATGATTTAGGATTGATTGAGGGTATGTTGAGGTACGAAATACATGATGTACAAGCAACAGCTGCTTCACAAAAACGTCTCAAGCATGACCGCTTTATTGTGAAGGAAACCGCCGGAGCCTATATGCCTTGTTTTCAACGAGGGAAAGCATAGGCGCTTATGCAAGGGGCGACGGATTCCTAGTTTCAGAAAGGATATATCATTATTGAATACAAATATAAAGCTTAACAATGACACTTTAATTTGTGTGATCTTATTGAGCTCAGGTTGTAGTACATAGTTGAAGTTGTGAATGATCTAGGGATCGGCTGAATCAGACGGTTAGGCTTGGCACTTATCAGATGTTTACAGCAAAATGAATTCACTTGTAAGTGTTTTCTATATACTAGCGGACTCCTTGATCACCTAATCGTCATGCTGCTGCTGCCGTGGTTTTGTAATTACTAGTCTTCTCGCCGTTCTATCGTCAGTGGCACGCCCATTCTTCGGCAGCTACTTTCGAACGCTTTGCAAGAAATCTTAACGGCCTTCCTGTGAGTTTCTTTTAGGCCCAGTGTCGTTTATTATCAATAATCTATAAAATAAGACATTACAACAGCAGATTTGTAACATTTTCCAAATTTTGGACAACATTAGGGTTATTTGCAAATCCCAACAGAATCTCATAACATGTAAATCTCGTGTGCTAACGCACGGCAAGCAGCGACATCAGCTACAAAATTACAGAATACAAAGGTATTGTCAAATTAGAATATTGGTTCCCGGCCTTTTTTTCATTCCTCATGACCTGAAATCTGTATTTCCTTGCCCCCTTTGAAATTGCTCTCTCCAATAACATTTGGTGAGACTTTTTTTTGTAAAGGCTTGCTCTTGGTGAAAGTTTCAAGACCCCCAGAATTGAACAGTACGCAATAAAATTAATGAGCAGAGAGCTGGTAACCGTAAACGCAATGTTGCGCCTTCGCAAAATGTATATGTAAACTGGCGGAAAAATAGGAAGGGTTTGAAAGTTTTCCAAATGTAGCGAGGTAGCATCAATATACATGTGTAAATGCCAAATAACGCATGGGTCTGATAAACTTCCTGGAGTTGACGAACTTATGCGTATGGTAGGCTTAGATATAAGCTACCATAAGATAAGCTTTCGCACGCTATTATAACTTGAACAGAAAGAAATCCTTCATTTTATCTGGAACGAGTCCAACCATGCTGTCAATTAGCGAGTCTGTGATCTCTCGTGAATACATATTCATATACATATGAACTCTTACTATAACGAATCAGATTGTTGCAATCACACAATTTCGCATATGAATGAATAACAAAAGTAACAACATAGATGCGAGACTTTTCTGAACAAAATTCGGTAAATTTTTTACAATACAATTTAGCGACATTTGGCTTGATAGGACTTACGAACAGTAAAGTCGCATTTCTTTTAAATGAAAGCGAACAATCAAAATCTAGTTAGCGTTTTTAATGGCAGTCCACCGTGCCTAAACTTAAACAAAACCACGTATCACGCAAACCAACGGACTCCGGTAAAATTTTGAACTTTCACAGTTTTCATCCGATGCATTGTAAAAAAGGCATAATATACAGCAAAGCTCTCCGAATACATAGAATTTGTTCAAAAAAATACAACAGGGATAATCATCTGCAAGTTTTAATGGATGAACTAATAAAATCAGGCTATGATCAACATCTGATAAAAAGTCAAATCAACAAGGCCATCAACGTTCCACGCGAAGAACTTCTGAATTGCAGTACCAATAATAATAATGACGACGACAAAAAAGACCGCATAGTGCCTCTGGTTACTACATATTTTCCTGGCGCAGAAAAGATCCGCAGTATTTTACGGATACACCAAGGGATATTGGAAAATGATCCAAAATGTAAAAGGTATTTTCAAAAAGGCCTCTCCTTGCCATCCGACAGCCACGAAACTTGCGGAGCATCTTGGTGAACAGCAGGCTACCTCGTTCAAGACATAAAAACGGCGGAGAAAATTGCGGACAAGCATCGTGTAAGACATGTGCGATTCTCGATATCAGCACCGTGATTTGCAGAGGGCAAACCAAGCACAAGACCAATGGCCACTACACATGCAAGTCCAATAACTTGATATATTTAATTCGTTGCCGAAATGGATGTGGCAATGCCTGGTACGTTGGAGAAACTGGTCAACCAGGGGCGTAGCCAGCCGAGATAAAAAGGGGGTAGAACTGAATAAAGGGGGCAGAATGAGCCTCTATGCGTCATACCTTTAGCGATAGCGACTTCTGTATTCCTTACGCTTTTGAAAGCGTAACTAATTGGCGGATCTAATTACTGAAAGCGAGTTAGCAATCAACAGCTTGCACGGGGATCATGTCACGATGCGCACGCGCTCATCCCGTGACAGTGCAGGAGATCTTATTTCAGTTATTTGTATTCAAATAAGTAATCGACCTTGAAACAATACCAGAACAACATTTCACGACGAACAATCTATACAGCGCAGAATCTGTTATATCTTCATTAATTTTGACATGATTCAATTCGCGTGTAAGAGTAACGTCTTCTCGGCGTTTAATTCCATTCATTTCGAACATGGCGCATATACTAATTGTACCGGCGTGTGAATAATGACTTATTCGCAAAGCGAGGGAATCTCAAGTAAGTTTCGGCGCGGCTATTGAAGGCTGAATGCGTCCTGGTGGGATACCGATCACGAAAGGCATAATCTAGTATGACGTAGGCTATAGATGGTAATTGAGGTCAAGACAGTGCACAATAATGACGTCAAAAATAAAATGCGAATCGAATGTATTGTGTCTTCACGCTTTTTAGGGGAACAGGCTTGAGATTTCATTCAGTTATAAGTTGTTATTTTCATGTTATTAATGTTCGTTATCGTTTACAATGAACTTTTGATGAGAAAACAACGCGTGAAAGACGCGACAAATGTTATTATTGCTCGACGACTGCATTCAGAATAAAGAGATTAAGCTGATCGCTAACCCTAGCCAAGAGAAAAATGTAACAATGCCCCTTTCACGCTTGCATAGACGCGCTTCCATAGACGAGAGATCGACGAGAAAAAGGCATGTAATCAGCGTCGGCGATCGGCGTCGCGCGCAGCAAATTGAAATTAGGCGATAACGTGAAGAAATGTTGTTATAGCGGTAGCGTTGACTTGGGATTTTCGGGATAGAATCGAGCCTGGAAGGGGGTAGAACGTTCTTCAATTCTACCCCCCTGTCTACGCCCCTGTGGTCAACCACTCCATAAGAGAATAAATGGTCATCGACACGATATTTCTAAATGCAACAGATCGAAGCCTGTCGGTGAGCACTTTTCTTCAGCAGGACACTCAGAAAATGACATGATTATCAACATGTTAGCCGGGAACATCGAGAACTCAATCATGCGCAAGGCCACAGAACAAAAATACATCGACCTATTTAACACGTTCCATCAAGGGCTAAATATAGATCGAGGCTGCATGTCACATTACACCATGCGAAGCTGCAGTTGATATATTCCGCTGGTGTACATTCAGTCACTGTAAATACTCTATCAAATCTCATTTTCAGTGCCACAACTTATTGTAGACGTTTAAAATACGAACTTCGATTTTACTGTTCATGACGTCATAAATGTACACATTTTTCTGATCTGAAAGTACTTTTGTCTATGATGTCACAATATGCGTATATGTTTGAATTCAAAATCTTTTGCGTTATTTTCACTTTAACACCTGATGAAGGAGCGGCGCTCCGAAAGCTCGTGTAATAAATATAATTATTACTTTGCAAGTGGACGTTAAATAAGGTGTGAAAGCAACCAAGATCTTATTATTATCAAAAAAGTAGTTATAAATGAAGTCTCCCATATTTACTTCTAAGGTTCATCTGTCGGCAGCATGTGTTTTGATGTTTTATTACTCTGCAAGATCAAAAAGAACCACTGTTCTAGATGATTATTTTCTCTTTCTGTAGAATGTTCAAAGACGATTGGTGTTGCAACTTCTACAATTTGTAACAATGATACTTGCGGATATAACTGCGAGTGTCAATTCGCCTGTCCTGCAAGATACAAATACATCTCTTCAGTTTCATCTTCGACAAAGTTTAGATGCACCGCCAATGCTGTGTGGAATACTGAGGAGACAATTTGTGCACCAGGTATATTACCTCTTTCAGGAAAATGAAACTATGGTCCCATACTGTGACGGTATTCAATCTGCAACTGCATAATAGCATTTTGTTTGGCTCCTATCTTGATGGCTAAGTTGAAAAATCTAATTATGTATTTCATATCATCGATACTTACTTTACTGACTTCGTAATGAAAAGTACCTAGTTTTCAAAATTGTTTGTGTGAAGTAATTTAGACCAACTTGGAATCAAATATTGATGGTTAAAATCTTCTTGGTTGGTACCCTTTGAAGCCAGTTTTCATATGATATGTTGCTTTCCAATTTTCATAAAAAGTTATGTGAGAAAGATGAAATTAAATTGACTGATTTTGAAAACTATTGTTTGGCAAACCTGGTTTTGACCCATGGCACTATTTGATTGGGGAAATGATTTTCAATTCAGCATCAAGAGCTTGTTCCATTTTATTATTTAACACTTTAAATATGTCTTGATGACATAGCTATCCTGTTTTATGGCTGTTACTGTCCCGTGCAATGTCGAAGTAATTGAACTTCATAACTGGGTGAGCACCAAATTTCCACCTTTGAAAATTCGGTGACTTTTCGATCAGGGATACAATTTTGACAAAATTAATTGTGCTGCAAAAAGCGCTAGATACCAGACTGATGCCTAAATTTACTTATAAACCTGAGACCCAATGGATGACCATGGGGTTGGTTTGACATGAAATCAATTGCAAACGGACCCTTCTTCGCAGTAAGGAGGGTCACCAACTAATTCGAGTAGAGAGATAACTCCTGGTGCCTCTTCCTATGTGCAGTTTTTTTCAATCATGAACTAACAAATTCCACTGGTTTAATTGAGATGATGCAGATTATTTTGGTGTAAGTCACGCATTAATTCAATTACCTTTAAGATTAAAATGTGGTTCCAAATTTCTGATTTGTGTGCATCCCTCGTCAACCTGTTGAGTATTGATTGATGTGGGGTGTTTACATTCAGCATGAAGCTCAAACAGTGATGGCAAGGAAAACATACGATGTAGAATTCGGATCAAAATGTTTTAGCGATGTTAGCTACCTTCATTATAACCCTATGTTTTGTGGTGGGTTCACATTGGCAAGCTTAACTGTTATGAACAGGTGCCATGGATGATGGTATATTTGAATAAGTGCTTTTCTTCCTTTGACTTTTTCATACTACAACCTTCGCTATGCTCATCATACAGAAGTTATAACAGCCGTCATAATGTTTTTGTCTTCAAACTCTTGGAATTGCAAATGAACTAAACCTCACAATCGAAACCCCGGAACCTACCTTCAGTATAAAATTGACGGCTGACACTCTTATTTTGGTACTCTTAAAGCCAGTGGTTAGCAGTCTAGGGTCCGCTGTCCACGAGATAATTTGTTATCACCTTAAAAAAATTCACATGGTCCAGAAATTTTTGGAATTTTGAATTTCTGGCAACTTGTTGTCAGAACCAAACTAGAATGTGGCCCAAAATTATTTCGGTAATCAACGTAAAGTAAAGTATTTTAGGGCAGAGTTATTCCAATTGAAATTTTAGTCGAGCTTCACGTGATTTAGTGTCACTACATTTCTTGATTTATAGTACAGTTGGTAGCTATTTCTGCTCGTTCGTGAATAGTGAACACCGTTTTGAATGATGTATGTAGGATAGTGATGAAATGACCAGTAATGGTAAGAGGGGTCTGAAGGCTTCGTCACCCGGAGGTTAGTTTGATCAAAAGATCACCCTATGAAGGCCAAGACCAGCGTTTTCTGAGGTTAAATGTGAGTTCGAACCGGTTAAATGTGATTCACGACATTGGGGTTGCGTTTACCAAGCGCAACCAAACATAGCTGAGCTGGTCGCAAAAAAATCAGCTGCACGTCGTTACATTGACACCATAAATCAGTATGCAAATTTGCAATATATACCCAAATATTAAGAAGCGTAGGTGAAAAGTAACACGTAACTGAAGAGAACTGTTATTTCAATTATCTATGGGAAATTAGTGAATAGCGATTCGCGCTACTGCAACAGTTAGTGTTGTGAATTCAGTTCTTACAATAGTTAACAAAGTTTGGTGAGTTGAGGTAGGAAATGACTGCATTCATATTAAAATTCCTCATTCTATCATGTGGAATCAAGATTTATAGTTGATAATTTTTGCTGAACATGTCCTGAATATTATAGGAGTTGAGGGATGACACATTATTTTTCCTGACCATAGATTGTTAGCTTCTTCTTCTTTACTCCTTCTGTCACCCGTGGTTTTAATGCGGTAGATTTTCTGCTTCTGACGGTCAGGTAAACAACTGCTGTCAATTTTTTGGTGTGACCTGGCTATTCATATATTTTAATATTTTAAATACATTCTTCATTATCATTTAGAGTTAACAACTACTGCAACCATGTTAGTCACTTCAACAGATAAAGAATCATCAGGTATATTTGCCTAATTACTTGTTTACATCCTATCAAGTTGTCACTTAATGTTCGCATGAGTCAATTACCGATAGCCAACATTGGTCAACGTACAACAAGCGTATGATGTTTTTACTTTTCAAGGCACTGGCGCGTTCTGAGGCTCATGATTGGGAGTTAGATTCCATTAAAATTGGATTCGTAAATATATAAGTAAAATATATAAATATATTTTAAGGAGAGCATGAGATACTGTAGAGCTTCTGAAAAGTCAGGTCGCGGCTAGTGTAACTGGTGGAAAGCTAGCATTAACAGTGCATATTAAACAGTTAGAATTTGTGTTGGTGAACTCAAGGTCATATGTTGATAGAAACTTATTAAAAACAGTCATTTTGGAATACTTTTGTGTAGTTAAATTTCTCTACAATTGTACTTACGTAATCCTACTATTAAGTTTCAGGATTCCTTCGAATGCTTTTCTCTGGATTGGATGACAAATTGGGGTCTTATGAGTTAATTTTCCTTTAAATAAGGGTCGCGTCTAAAAAAGGTTGCCGACCACTGATCTATATTACAAAATTAGACAAGTTATGTGACAGATCCCAAACTAATCTCTGCAGTGTACTATAAATTGTAAAGATTGACATTTGAGTGTCTGCCAAAGAAATGTAATAGGTTTTACGATAGGTAGCTCGTAGCTGTCCAAGAGCATCAAAGCAGCACAGCTTATCTGTTCTACACCTAATTACAAGATTCACAAATAATTCATATTGATTTACTGCTGTTTCGAATTGAAGAATGCTCCGACGTTACAAGGGCGAGAAATATCAGTGTGCACCTTGCCCTTTCCTCAAATGCGTGGAAAAAGTTTTACATTTTCCTATTAGCTATTACGGATAGATAAACATTAACTCTCCAAATTTCGTTCTATCAGATTGAAATCACCATATTAAATCAATTTGAATTTGTTAAGAGTCGTCGACCACCAGTCAGGCAAATTCCAGTACCAGCACAAGCCCATCTATCACTCTACCAAGTACAGGTATATACCCGGGACAGGGTGATCCTGGGGGCATGGGGCCCGCATGCTGATTTTGTGTGGCACGGGAAAACTACTTTCATTCATTTATTACAATTAGAATTTTATTGACTGTCCAGCATGAAATTAAGCTCCATCTGTAATTCTTATCAGATTTGGTACCGAATATTGATCGTATATTTAACCAAAATACCAAAACTTAAGGAAACTTCACTTTTCGCAAATACCTTTGCTTCAAAGAAATACGTAAGAAATAACTTTCTTAGATTCTATTGGAACCCAAACAAGCATGAGCAGTAGGGCTGTTAGAAAATAAATTTTTTGATCAAATTTTAATGGCTATTCGATAAGATTATTAGGTTGGCTAAGAAAACGCTTCACACCAAATTTGGCTCCAATTCCAATGTGTAACAGCTGGCTCCAGGAGTTACATATCATTAATTTTTTTTTCAATTTTCACTTTCAACCCCCTGACATTGTTACGTTGTCTAAAAACACAATTTTCAATAATTTTGGCTCCATTCAAACTACTAGAGTTATTGGAGCACAAAATTTTTAAATTGAAAAATATATTATTTACGGTGTGAAATGCTTTGATTGTTTTATTATAGATCTTCCCGTCTTAAATGCTATTATATCAAATCCTAAATTTTGAACACCAATAACTTTGCTTAAACTTATATTAAATTTAATGTTTTCTAACTCCTGTAGCTTCGCTGCTACATGATGGAATTGATCCAAATTTG
>ATSW01049462.1:0-10218 GCA_000444245.1 Botryllus schlosseri | reverse complement strand
GGGTTACCATATTTCTGTGATCCAAATTCCGGACACCCTTTAGCGCCCACTAATGGATTTGAAAATGAGTTATGACGTCACACTAGCAAAGCCTTGCTCATAGACCAGAGGTGGTCACGATTCGGTTCAGAAGTATGCGGCTGTGTGTTGTGTAGCCGGGACCGCAAGCACATGTTTTCAGCCCCTTCCCCCCCAAATCAACAGTGATTTTGAGCCCACCATAGGGTAATCGATGCAACTTCTGGGGGGGGGAGGCTTGCTATATGAATCTGGTTTCTATATGCATCTTGTCGTTAAATATTTTGAATGAATTCTGTCAATAATATTGGTTGTTCGGTTGTTTCATATATCAATATAGATAGTTACTACTCTCCGCCCACATGATCAGGGTTAGCGGTAGAGCTGGTGGAGGATGATGAGTTCGAAAATACAGAGAGCGTAATTGTACATCGTTAAGTCATGTTCATGCCCAACAAATAGGATCGTTTATCAGCCTTATGCCGGTACGCACCACGGAGCTTTATAAACACCCCACATCCAGTGGTTTCCAATCTTTTATGGTAGCGACTCCATCTCCAATTTGAAAATGTTCCGTGGCCGAGATCAAAATTTGACGAGCTGATTACTAAAAGAAGTTAGCACCTTTGCCCGGACTTACTCACGGGCTATATTGGAAGCGGATTACGTTCAACATATTCGCAAACCCCAGAATAAAGGCAAACGACCCTCACGTTTGGAACCACTATCTTTGAATAAAGCATTTAAACGGCCCTAACGAGCTCTAGGAATATACCGTTCTCCTATAACTGCGATTACAATTAGGCTTATTCCAGTAAACGAATGTTGTTCTTATTTATATTTTATTGCAGTTTTTGCGAGCGTGTGGTAGTCTTCATATTAACATCAATAAATGTGATAGTAAATCGCGCGCAGCGCGAAGAAAAATATCAAGCATCAGCATAAATATTCTCAAAAATAATGTTTTTTTACGATTTACGAAAAAATTATGAGCCTACGTCGTCAAATCTTCAAAATTCCGGACATTTGGCGTATTTTAGAAATTCCTCCCGGACGCTAGTTTGAACAGTGAAATTCCGGACGTATGGCAACCCTACTCTAGTCATGATTTGAGACGAGTCAAAACTATGAAGTCCAATCGACTTGTGACTCGGACAACTCTGATATGAATCGATCCAAAAACTTTAGGGGTAAGAAAGTTATTCAAACCCAGACAACGTTCAAAATGTGGTAGCGTGAAATTGAAACCACTCCCTGAAGTGTGACGTGTTTGAGACTCAAAATTAAGTAGAAGTAATTCTGCACCGACCACCCACTTATTGAAAGTATTGATTATCTGAAACGAATTAATTTATGTTTAAATCCAGCGATCAGTGTAGTGAACAAGTGTGATGGCTGATGTTGCGTTTGTAGGCCATGAGAGCACTATTGTAAATCCTTCTATGTGATTACAGGGAAAACTGAAGCAGTACGAATATGTGACGGAAGGAATTGAGTCGCTGCCTTCCACCTTCATTGGCATGCTGCAGGGTAAAAACTTGGGGAAAACTGTCGTGAAAATATGAACATGTCTGCTTGCAATCCCTGATTAGCTTTCAACTGACCACCGTCTTTAATTGACATAGGTTCTCAGTAGTACTTCAACTTTTTCAGAGTGCTGAAGTGTGTCGCCGTTTACTTGCACTCGGTTACTCAAGTGTTTATGTTGTTGGAGCACTTTCACTTCTACTTAACATGCCAGACTGCTTAATTTTTACACTTTGGATTTTTTAAAGTGCAGTAGTTTTGGAATGGGTCTGTATCACTTTTATGGCTAAAATTGTGATAACTAGGCGAAGTGGACCATTTATCATGACAAGTGAATAGTATTTACAGAAATTGCGCCTATTTGAAGTGTCTCCGATCAACTGCTAATAATATGTCCCGCAATAGTGTCGTGACTATGACCTGCGACCATGAATATTGAGTATTGAATAAAATGAGTATGTTATCGGTTGTGGTTCGAAATCGTTAGGTGATTGGGCGTATTTGGAGCGGGATGAGAAAGGCGGTACTAGTACGATGCTAAGCGCTAGCGTAACTCTGTACAAGAGGTTTGTTGCCGAGCGTGCGAAAGCCTGTCCAGTATATCCTGATTGCGTGTTGCTAAAGTCGAATGTGACTGATATCATTATTGAAATAAATATGATGGTAGCGAATATAAAGCTGTAATGAAACATTGGCCCTGTGAGTCGTGATTGAACAGTTCAATAGTTGGCGTGGGTGTGTGAGTCGATCAGTGAAATGTGTTACGCACTGATGAATAACTCGGTTAAGGTAGTCGTCCGTGACTCCAGTGTTTGAAATAGCTTGGTATTGACGCTGCTACATTATGATCATTCCTTCAGCGAGTGCAACAGTGTAGCTATAGCTATGTGTTGATTGTTGTGGTTAATATCTTGATAATTGGTGACATAGTTTCAGTTTGCTACGACTTATCTAGATCAGATTGGCTTGTTTAACCGACTTTTGTGTACAACTCACTGAAGTACGTTTGTGACAGATGAGAGCTGTGTATTATAGTTGAATATGAACATGCTCAAATTTCGTGGTGCATAGTTGCGTTAATTTAGCTTATCACTTGTCGCAAGTAAGACAACTGCAGGTACGATTACCATAGTAAAGATATATTATACAGTCGCCTATAAGCTGCGGTGAAGAGTAGCGAATTGGTAAAAGTGACGCGTCTATGCGATACCAGCCGTCGTACTTTGCTCTTTAGCGTGAGAGTAAACAATGTCTTGTTTTCGAGCGATTCGCTAGACATCAAGCGTGAATTGATAACTACAATCAAACTGAAAAATACTGCCGATATAGCCCCAGAACTGTACTTTGCTATGAAACCTGGCAGATTACGGAAGTGAAACTCGTAATAAATGTAATCCGATCCTAAACGAACCCCTTCACCTTTTGCTGCTTACCACGCAATCCCTACGTCTCGATTTCTCAATGTGATTGTAGACACTAGACAACTGTCATTTCGTGTGGTGTAGCACTACTAGATTTGCTGATGAGTGTCAGTTTGTTTTTAATTTCATCATTTGAAAACACCACAAGTAAGGTTGCATTTAAAACAATTGATTGTTTAAAATACTTTGTTTAAAACATGTTTTAAACAGTGATTTGAACAAATGCCTTGAAAATATAATCTTGTAAAATTGTATCATTAAGCCGTAATTATGTAAATGCTTTGCATAAAACAGAATATATATCATTGTTACGAAATCAATGAATTGTCAATAGACTATGACGTCATAATTGAATATTCGTGACGTCATGGCCTGAAAAAAACACAATAAAAACATGTTCTAAACAAGGACCTTGTTTTAAACATGTTTGTTTTAAATGCAACCCTAACGACAAGACTGCGATACAATGGGAAGATATTCGCATCACACTCGCGCAATCAATATATGAGAAGACAATTAATTATATATATCTCCCCGTGCTTTGCAGCTGAAGTAACGAGGATTGAGCATGAGCAATTTCAAAATCAACGGTGTGTCTCTACTGGATTCCTCGGAGCACAGTCGACAAGTAATGCGAAAAATTATACAGAACTCTCCGGGTGTAATCTGGGGCATATTTCAACAAATCGTATCGGAAGAGGAACACGGCTCGCTATCTAAAGCCTTTCCATTCGAAGAATTCAGTGAGAGTTACGTGAAAGTCATGATGAAAGACCCTCACATCACAACCTGCAAAATCTGTTCGAGCCACCTCACGAATAGAAGGACATTGTACGATGCTAAGGTCAAGGAACTGACGTTGGCAAATTGTCACGAACGTAGACTGCTAGCCATTGATTATGACGATGTTAAAATGACTAACAAAATTGACGAATTTATTGTTGGACGTTTTGCCGAGGCCTGCAAGCAAAACGAATTGGAATTCGTATCGTCCGTGACGGAAGAACACATATTAAAATTCATACAGACAATCGGGCGGGGCTGTAACGTTTCAGAATTTGATGCTATAGTGATGTGGTTCCGATTTGACATCGATAGAAAACCGCGTTTTGATCATTTCATTACCGTCGAAGACGGCGATAATCTCTTCAAAAAGAGCCTGCGCAATTTATGTCAAATTGAAAACGAAAGTATGTTTTCCAAGCTCGGCAACCTGCTAGTCATGAGCGACAACGAGCCTCGTTGGTTATTGAGCCCGAACAACTGCAGTTTTGTGCGATATCTCGTAGATACCGAACGCTGCAAACACATCCAAAAACAATGCGATGTCTACATAAAACAGCATATTTTGGAGGTGTCCATAAATCCAGATGTTTCATATCTACCGGTAGAAGCTATTAAAGGATATGTCTCCGACGAATCTTTTTACGGGGACGGTGCCAGTATATGGACACTCGTGGTAACGTGGTTGAATTACCATAAAGACCTCGAATTTCACTCCAAATCAAAAATAGTAAGCTCAATGCTTCTTCACAAACTTAGTATTCACGCCCTGCACCACTATTGTAAACATCCGATAGTCCGTGAAACAGTGACGTGCCACGGAAACCTATTGGAAGTGTTATTGACGAAAGTGGCTAGAATTCAATCGTCCCGTGCGGAATTGCAGCATCAGCTGGCTGCGTGCGAAAGTAAACTATCCGAAATAACCGAGTCCATAAAACACGAAACCGAGGCAGCCGAAACAAGACTCAAGATGTCAGAAATGTGGAAAACAGAAGTGAATTCTCGTCTGTCAAGCTGTGAAACCAGTGGGAAAGTGGTGGCAGATTTACAAAGCAGGCTGGCGACCGTCGAGAAGAATTACAGCGACAGAATGAACGACCTTGAGAAGAGGATCACGTATGCTGAATCTTTGATGAAGAAATTCGGTTATAAGAGCCCCACCACTCAGAATGCGGAATCTCAGGGCGATCGTTGTGTAAATTTGGAACGCCGCTTGGAAGCCGTGGAGAAAGTCCTCTCTGGCGGTGGTGACGGTGAGGATCGTGAAGCACAGCCGGCTGCGCCTTGAAAACCTTATTCGCCTAAAAACGGCATGCCGATGAGACTCAACACACGCGACACGCAACCTCCCGAGGTGGTCGAAGTAACCAGCGTTGCAGCCGTTGCTGAGAGCTACCATACGTCCTCCGGTAGATTTGTCCTTCTTTTTCCGGAAATCGAAAATGCTCTACCAGGACTCCCAAATTGGCAATTCGTCCTCATTTGTGGCTTTGACAGCCAGGCGATTGTACAGGGGCAACTAAAAACGCCAGAAATGACATTTCTTATTCAATACAATAGTATTCCCCGTAAATATCTTCAAATAACCGGTTTGTCCGCTTTTACAAATTTTTTAGCTTCTCAAAAGTGTCCTCTTTTCCGGTTCTCACAATATGGTAACCCTGCCGTTGCTACTCAACTACAAGTAAAAGTATAGCTATTTCCAAGGCATGCCCACTACTGCAAGTAGAGGTGTAGATGAGGACATGAAAAGTACTCGAGTAGCTCATTTCAAAAAGTAAATTTGATCGATGGGGCGCATAGGTAATCAGAGGCGGCCATCTTCGAAACTGCAGGGTGCATCTTCGCGACCAACGAAAAATGACCGCTGATACTAAAATACATAAGTGCAATTTTTTAACTAAAATCTTGTGAAGTAAAAGTGAAAGCACTTTAATAACATAACCACTGGGAAAGTAGAAATGCTTCGTTGCCGACCAGCTCTGGGGACATTCGTGGTATTGATTTCTTCAAGGCGATGGGGAATTCTGTAGCATTCGTGATTCATATATATTAATATATTGCCTACAGCCTAGTGCTCTGCGCGTGATTTGTAATGTATCTCTTTCAATATCGACTGTACTAGGTTTCGGAAACCTTTTTTGTCAAAAGAGCCATATCGGCCCGGTATTTTCAATTGTAATTCCCAAAGAGCCACATAACTATGGCAATCAACTGTTAGTCACAATTGGAGATTCGTGACGTCATCATGGTACCAAATCGCAGTTCACTGCATTGGATTCAGCATGTGATGTTATAAAACTCGCATCAATGACGCCTTTTTCCGTCCCCTCCTATTGAGTATAGGCGGCACAATACTAAACGACAGTTGAGCATGCGACACTCTCGCTTAGTCGGAAACCATGTGTATTGTGTAAGCTACATATTTGTTATTGTATTCCCGTGAGAGCGATATGATGTATTTCGAAACTTAGTGCAATTAACCAAAGCCAACAATTGCAGACAACAGTAAAAGTGCGATCCACTGTATATCCTTCATTTAGCTTATACACAATGTGTGTCTTGTTCAGATGAGGATTTGAAATCGGCATTTTCATACAGTCGTCGCCATGTCCTATTATGGAGAATTTTGAACATTGAAATATTTATAATGAGTTGAGAAATTCAAAATTTATCAGAGAGCCATATCATATCGTCCAAAGTGCCATATAAGGCTTGCGAGCCATAGGTTACCGACCCCTGGACTATACGATTATTTAATAAATATTTGTAAGACACCTCGCCATCTCGTTGCGATTCTCCTTATCATAATAGCTTGCTTCATTTTATGCAATTCCCCTCGACAGCTCATTTGGTAGCTGCCTCGAAATCAAATCATTGACTCTATCTTGGTCCGATAATGATCCGTCCTAGCCGGTGTGGCACCGAAGTTCGACACGCCGCTCTCACTAAATAGGAAAGGACTTTTCTAACAAGATGATGCCGTCCTTGGGTCGGTATTCTTGCAAAGAACTCCGAGAACCCTCGCTCCTTTTTTATATCAGCTTGAAGCTGTTTGACGATCTATATTCAAGTCCAACTTGTGCGGAACGGTTGTTCATTACGATTCGCATTTTGCGTGATTTGTGTTTCGTTTGGAATTGCGGAAATATGATTTCCGATTCGATTGAATCATGTAACAGTACGTAATATATAATTTACAGCGTATATTAGCTATTATTCGTTTATATATCTGATCATAGCGTTCTCAGCATTATTTAGTTGCATTGCCGGGTATCTTTTCGGTACGACGTGTTCTTTGATCGCAATAATAGCAATCTACTCCTGCGATACTGTGTGTTTGTTGTTCTTATAATCATGCTATATCAGCTGAATAGGACGGTGTAGACCAGTGGACGGGAACCTTTTTCGTCGGAAGAGCCATGTTAGCCGTATATTTTCCATTTTAACTTCAAAAGAGCCATAAATGCCGATCAATTGTTACGTCACAATTGAAAATTCATGACGTCATGGTAGTACTAATTTGAATTCACTACATGCCATTCGTCATGGGCACCATATTTTCTCTATAAACTCTCGCAGGCTACTAATATTCCCATGATAGCGCAATTCATCGTAAATAACTCCCAATTTATAATAACTGATATTAATGTATTATTCCTATGGCACTGATTCCGAAAATTTAAATATTGATCGACTTCTCAATTTTGGGGTAACATAAATGTTGCGCTGCAAGCCTACATTTTAACGGCAGTAATAGAATGCTACTTATCAATTTGGACGTGTATAGCAAAGTGTTGTTTGTAATTTAGATTTGTAATTGGAATGGCGTTTCCCAGCCAGTCCATTTCTCGACGTGGATCAGGAAGACAATGTGTACTTGTAGATTGTCATATAGGCATGCCCATGTCTGCTATTTCCTAGATCTACGAACGTATGGTGCAATCCAAGATTGCGCAAATGCACAGCGAACGATGCCGGCTACATCGAATTCGCGAGGGATATTGGTCGCTGGCGCTACAGCAACTTAATTTTGCATTTTTTACCTGCTAAACAGGTCCATTCCCACTACACGAGATCCTCGTCTAAAGGAAACATCTACTTACCCCCACCCAATAGCAACCTAACTAAGAGAACCATCGACTACTCGGGATCTATCATCTGGAATGCATTACCACCACATATCCGTTAATTGCCTTATAATAGATTCAAAAAAGCCCTACTTGATCACCTCTTGTCGTTACACTAACACTGTTGCCCTACCTCGCCCAGACATTGCTTCATTGATCATTTGCTACCATTGTTTAATTTTTTTTCTATTTTCCTTTCTTAACTGAACATTTTTTACAGCCAGGCTGTTCAGAGTCAAGTGTACCTGTGTGATGCTGGTGTGATCAGACTAGATGACCTTCACGGTCTTATCGATCATTCCTATCTAATACCGAATACTGTGCACGCATATTTTCTGTACCACCATCACTGCCGTTTGCTATGTATTTTGGTTCGATGAAAATAAAGACTCTCTCTCTCTCTCTCTCTCTCTAAGGGGTCCGAGCTTTTAACCCTGGATACGAAACTACCCTGACCTCCCAAATACATGCTTCTGCTGCCATGAGAATAATTTTTCTAATCGTGAAGAAAATTTACCAACAAGTGGCTGCAATATCGATAAAATCAAGTAGAAATGTAAAAATATGTCAAAGAGCGAGCCTCACCTGTCTATTAGATTTTGAACATTTTTACTACCAAAATCCCGCAACTTGCCTGTTTCTTGTTCGAATATAAAGCGTGAATGGAGAGGTAAGGCATAGGTGAGGCACGGCCGGGCGATGCGTTACCTGTGATAGCGCAATTCCTCGTAAGGGTAAATATCATACAAATTATAATAACTGGTATTAATCGAATGCAATTGCCGCACCGACGTCTCAATTCTCAGAGAAATTGGCGGTAACTTATAACGTTGCGCCCCACGCCTACATTTCAACAGCGACCACAAAGCTACGTTATCAATCAAGAACGTGGATAGCTATGGCGTTGTTTGTAATTTGAATTTGTACAATGTGAATGTCACTTTCACGTTTTAGTTGATTTCTCGCCGTAGATCAGGAAGACAATTTGTATTTGAAAACTGCTATGTGATACAGGTGCCGCCACGTATCATACTCTCGTTGATCAATCAACGTATCGTGCAATACAAGATTTCGTGGCGGCTACATCGAATTCGGGAGTGATATTGGTCGTCGGCGCGACAGCAACTTAAATCTGAGGATTCTGAAAAGGGGTCCGAGCCCCTAACCCCGAATACGCCACTGTATTAACCTCTCGAAGTCATGTTTATACTAGGGTTGCCATACGTCCGGAATTTCCCGGGCATGTCCGGAATTTCACTGAAAAAACTGCTTCCGGAAGGAAATTCTGAAATATGCCTAAATGTCCGGAATTTTGAAGGTTTGAAAACAAAATCGACATTTTTTTCGTAAATCAATATAAACGATATAATTTTGGGCAGATTTATTCCACTTGGGATTTTTCTTCGCGCTGCGCGCGATTTAGTGTCTCATTCCTTTCTTTTAATATGTACTTCACCACTGCCCTCGCAAAACATGCAATCAAAATTAATTAAAGATAACCATCATTTTCTGAAATATGTCTAATTGTAATAGCAATCATAAAAGAACGGTATCTTCCTAGAGTCGGTTAAGGCCATTTAGATGCTTTAGTCAAAGATAGGGGCTCTAAACCTGGGGGTTGTTTTCATTTGTTCTAGGGGTTGCGAAGATGTTGAACGTAGTCGACTTCCAAAATAGGCCATGAGTAAATTTGAGCAAAGGTGCTGACCGTTTTTTAGTGATCAGCTTGTCAAATTTTGAGCTGGGCCACAGAACATTTTCAAATTCGAAATGAAGTCGGGCCCATAAAAAGTTGAAAACTAACCTGCAACCCGCCGGTGCAGACCGGCATTTAGGCTCATAAATAGTCTTATGCGTATGACATAAGTACTTTCGCTGCATTTTCGAAGTCATCAGCATCCTCCACCAGCTCTACTGTTATGCTCATGTGTGCGGAGGGAGGATCAAAATTTTATATTAATATATGGAAGATCCAATATTATAGACAGAATTCAGTCACAAAATTGAACGACCAGATGCATATAGAAACTAGATGCATATAGTAAGCCCCGAAAGTTTCATCGATTACCATATGGTGGGCTCAGGATCAGTGTTTAGTTGGATGGCAGGGACTGAAAAAATGTTATTTCGGTCCTGGTTACAACACAAAAGCACATAAATGCACCAACGTAACTTTATTGCGGCTCCTGATCAGGATCGTGACCACCCCTGGTCGATAGGCAAAGATTTGCTAGTGTGATGTCATATTGATAGATAATGTATCATAACTCATTATAACATCCGCTAGTGGGCGCTAAAGAGTGTCCGGAATTTGCCTCACAAAAATATGGTAACCC
>ATSW01049423.1:0-11475 GCA_000444245.1 Botryllus schlosseri | reverse complement strand
AATGGATTTCTCAAAGGATTAGAGTTGTACCTGATCAACACATTCAAATACGAATCAACTTGGTATGTGTAGTGAGTTTCATTTCAAGTTGACAAATTGACACATTGATTGAATATTCTCATGATTCGCATCACGCAACCAAAGTCAACGTGAAACATATAGCGATCGCGAAAAGTATCAAATCTTGGATATTCAAGTCACCGTCTGCGACGGTTCTGTTATTCGGTGCTTATTACTTAATAGGTAATATTCTTATTATATCAGACTCGTGAAATCCAGTTCTGCACCAAACTACCAACATATTACATTGTAGCGATTGGGATGTATGTAACCACAAGTCACGAAAGATGGTTATGTCTTATAGGTGTTATCTTGTGAGCGATCGTAGGATTTCAGAATTATTTCACACCTTTTTGAATAAGCGTACACTTCACAAAGGATTAGGGTTAGAGTAGAAATAAGTGACAATTTATCGCTATTCAAGTTACCGACACTGGCGGTCTGTTATTCGTTACTTATTAAATCTTTACGAGTGAAATCAAGCTCTGTGACAAACTGCTTACGAAAATTTCGCCGCGTGAGCGATCGATATGCCTGTAACACGAAGCCGCGAAAGATGGTTATGTCCGAGACATTATCTTGTCAGCGCTCGCGGGGTTTTGCAAACTATTTCACACCTATTTGAAGTGTTAGTTTGTGAACGCGGTTATTGTTGGTATTGGAATCACCGTCTACGCCGGTTCTCTGGTAAACTAATTACCAAAAAATTACCATGCGGCGGATTCTTAGATTTAGCAAACTATTTCACACCCTTTTTTGCTAAAAGTACGACATGCCGCCTGCAGTCTATACCCGAAAGTACGACATGCCAACAACGAAGCCGCGTGCGACCGATCCCTATGCTGAAAAGGGTTACCGTGCGACCACAAGACACAATAGCCGCTTGCCACCCCCGCCATAAGACGCAATAGCCGCATGCGACCGCACCCATAAGAACACATGGCGAGTCACCAGAGACCGCGTAAGAATAGTACGAATCACGACCACGAGTTTTCAATACGAGTCACCGCCGCCGCCTATACCCGAAAGTACGAATCACGACCCCGAGTTTTCAATACGAGTCACCGCCGCCGCCTATACCCGAAAGTACGAATCATGACCGCATCCATAAGAACCCATTACGAATCACGGCCGAGAGGGGGGTCTGAAAGTACGAGTCACCACCCCGGGTTTTCAATACGAGTCACCACCCCGCCCATAAGAACCCCTGCCACCACCAGAGCGATCTATACTACTACTCTCATGACGTTAGCACGTTTATCTGGACAAGGCTATTTTACCTCGACTCAGCAGACTGACCACCATAAAATCACATGGATGCCATCATGAAAATAATTATTTACGATCAAAACCCGCTATATGTCACTCGATAGCACCATATAATTGCAAGAAACGGTTGGACACTCTACATTTTAGCTTCATTTCGATTTTGAAAGTTCACCGGTCTGCCACTACATTTTTTGAAATTTTATCGGTCCGCTAGGTGAAAAAGGTTGAGAACCACTGATATAGATCACAAATCACGATTAACCATAAATTCACAGCATGCCATGGCTGATACAATTGTAAGCAAAAGTAATGCCTCAAATGTAACAGGATAGGATTGCCATACGTCCGGAATTTCCCGGACATGTCCGGAATTTCACTGTTCAAACTGGCGTCCGGGAGGAATTTCTAAAATATACCTAAACATCCAGATTTTTGGAAGCTAAGCGTATACGCAGTGGTTCCCAACCTTTTTCAATGTCGGGGCCAAATTTAGAATTTCAGAGTCCGGTCGGGGCCGCACGAATACCAGGGCAATGAAACGGACCTAAAATAGTCATTTAAATATGAAAATTGGCATTGTTCCGATCAATCGCTTGACGCCATTGGCCATTATTATGGTCATTGTGTTGCTGCGCTCCCATTGTTCAGAACAATCGACATTTGGTGGTTGATTCGGAGTAGTTTTATTTCCCTGGTAAGATTTCAATTTGTATTTTTGGAATCAGTGCGACACTAGATTTCGATCAAGACCGCACCCATCAAATTATGCGGACGCTTCGGTCGTAAGCTATATAGCACTACCAATTATGCTGCTTTCGGGTCGATTTAATGAGTCAGATTTATCGCCTGGACGCGCAGAGCGCAAAAATTTTCTGTAATCCATGATCGAATCGGTCAATATGATCGGGAATTACATATATATTGCCATCAATTTTTATCCTCGCTCTGCTAACGTAATCAGTTTTACAGGTAGAGCCGAGGGAGATGTGTTTGAAAAGGCAGGTACCCTCAATGATAATTAAACATCTTCGTGCGCATACTCGTTGGCAGGAACGAAACAGCACTTCATCAGTCATCCCCCCTCCCTTCCCCCCAATAAAAACTTGGGTCTTTGGCGCCCATAAGTGATAAACCTACCCGTATCATCTTGTTCGCTTTTGCCACGAAACTAGATGGACTCTGTCAAGTGGACCAGCGCGAAGCGCGTAAATTTTCGATAATTCATGATAAAATCGGTCAATATGATCAGGAATTGCATATATATTGCTATCAATTTCTTGTCCACGCTGCTCACGTAATCAGATTTGCCGGTAGAGCTGAGTGAGTTGTCTTGGAAACTGTAGGGTCCATGATTCCGTGACATGTTATTTCGTGAAGTCCTGTCTGCTGTATGAAAAAAATGGCTTCTCTAGTAAGAGACGCATACGATTTCACATTGGTATTTCTTCACTGGAATATAATTGTTCCCTGCGGGATGGTATGTTTGTCTCGTGCGGTTCAGATTGCCAAGACAGTATTCTGTATATATAACGAAGTTTTTGGTCAGCATAAGGGCAGTCCTGTTCGGCCAAGGTTTTCTCGTTGCCGATCGTTTCTGACACACTTCTTGGAGTCGCATGTTACATGGCTCAAAACTTAATATGTCTTGGTGCGTCGTGGCGCGGTAATGGCAAACGCCAGTATGCCCAACGGCCATTTGTATAAATTTTGGGCATTTTTTTCTTGAGGATGAGTACCCAAAAATAAAGATATTTGGCAGCATGAAATCACTCATAGAGCAGCAAAAAATTGAAAAAAGTGCATAAAATTTCAAAAAATACTCTGTAATTTATGCTAATTCACGAAATAATTTTAAGCCCCCTTCGAGCTCGCCCTCCCCTCTTCCCTGTTGAGGGTTTGGTGTGCGGCAGTTGTGGTCTGCCTTTACCTATATCTATAGGTACTGCTCGTTCGACCGGAAAGTTATGGCACATTGCATTGAAACAGCAGTGACGTAACGACAGCAGTCTACTCACGACTTTCCTGCAATCCGAATTAAAATCTCCAGACTCCAAGCCAAGCAAGTGTATTTTATAAATATAAATTTTAATTTTTGTCATAACTCGATTTCTTAATATTTTGGGGGGGCCGCAAGAAGGGTAGCTGGGGGCCGCGGTTGGGAATCACTGGCGTATAGGCTCATAATTGTTTCGTAAACCAACATAATAACATTATTTTGGGGAATATTAATGCTACATTACATTTTTCTTCACGCTGCGCGTGATTTACCGTGACATTTGTTGATTGTAATATGGAGACTACCATCGCAAAAACTGCAATAAAACATAAATTAAAATAACCTTCATTTACTGAAATAAGCCTAACTGTAATCAACGGTATATTCCCAGAGAAGGCTTTATTCAAAGATAGTGGTTCCAAGCGTGGGGGTCGTTTACATTCTTTCTGGGATTGCGAGGATGTTGAACGTATAATCAGCTTCTAAAATAGGCAAAGGTGCTGACTTCTTTTAGTAACCAGATGGTCAAATTTTGATCCGGGCCACGGAACATTTTCAAATTGGAGATGGAGTCACGATCATAAAAGAATCACTGGATGTGGGGTGTTTATTACGCTCCCTGTATTTTTGTCATTATCCTCCACCAGCTCTACCGCCAACATAGTGCTGAACCGGATCATGACCACCTCTGGTCTATAAGCAAAGCTTTGATATTGTGACGTCATATCGAAGGACAATGTGCTCATTACTCATTTTGAAATCGACTAGTGGGCGCTAAAGAGTCTCCGGAATTTAGGTCATAGAAATATGGTAACTCTACACAACGATTAGATCGTTATCTACCAAGTTCATAATAAAATGCTGTTGATATCACTTTATTTCATGTCAGCTCCCAGGCCAACACAAGACGGCGTCACGTATCTACCGGCTTTCTATCGTTTGACTGTCGATCTACCATATTTCATGATACAATTATTTGTTGTATCGCTGTACTTGTGACACGCTTGTCTAATTATATAGAACGTTTGCTGCTTCGACATGATTTCATGTACGTTTTAATACGACTGATTTGCTTAAGTTACAGGAATTAAAATATAAATCCTTTTTGTGGAAACAGCGTTTTAAATAACGCGTCGTTTCGTAAATTATTGAGCTGTTCTTCTTGTTCATATTCTGTAACAAGAATGCTTGATTCGTTGCGTCCAAATCCACTATACCCACCCATCTGAATAACTTCTTGACAAGTTTTGGAAGTTCCAGTACAAACCGAGGTTAAGATAATGTGCTCATTTGCAAAAATATTTCCTGTTTGTGAGTTGATTGAGCACTTGTAATTCGAATATGCAATTGATGCATCTCGGCAAGCCGTATGTAGAATATTTATGCAGCTTTTTTTTGAAATTCCCAAAATATTTGCGGCACACCTAAGGATCGGGGGCTATACCATAGTTCGGGAATCATGTTCAGTACACCTTACTACAAGCTCTGAGAAGCATTGAAAAGAGCGTCGTGCCACACTGCTGCTCGTGACTAATAGGCCGAAAATCACGAGCGTAGGCAAACGCAAGTTAGTTGCTTCAAGCCAGTCTGACTAACTTATTGTTGGACCAAAGCGTCTTCAACACAGCTTGGCGTTGGAACATAATTTAAATACCGACTCTTGGAGGCCCAAAACTTCAATATACAATTGAATAATATATTGGAATTGAAATAAACCAGTATATGTTCTGCCGACTCCTCAGGATAAGCGCCAGCAACTAGTAGACAATTTAATTGAATTCTCCACCAGTTTCTGACGATTACGCTGACAAGTATCAGCCGAAAATTCGGGTTTATTTCGATGTGAAGACATCATCTCACATTCCATGCTCCCCACTATTTCCACGCCCGGATATATATATTCGAATACAAAATAGATGTGGTAGTTTAATCGAAGCGTCCATTTATAGACAAACACGATGGGTTATTTATAAAATGATTCAACACGCGACACAAAAGTACAACGTCCAAATGTGCGGCGTAAAAATCGTAATATTCATGAAACGATATTGCTGATTGAACCGCAAGCCTCTGTCGGCCGCGTCGTGCCGGAGACAAGTGAGCACCGATTGAAGAATACGGAGAGGCCCGTAACCGGTTTTGTACATTCCCTCAGTCCTGTTCCTCTGGGGCGGTGTTCTGAAATTGTCCGTCTTCCCATCTCATGGCGAGAAGGCTTTTTCTCTTTGGCACGCGCATCGCTTTCACGACCTGCGCGGATAAGGAAAGGGTTCAGGAATGGAAGTGGAATTATAGCTGCAGTTCTTTTCCAAATTAGATTAGAGTCTGAATTGTAGCTACACAGTTTGATTAGAGTTAGGCCTATTGAATTTGCAAAAACTTGGAAACATTTCACAAAGTAGCTACAGGCAGAATTATAGCTACGTTTTTTCCGGATTAGATTAGAATGACAATGACTGAATTCGCAAAAACTAGAAATTGAATTGAAAATTTTCTCGTAATACTTTCTAATTCGGAATTCAATTTAAGTTTTTGCGAAATCAATAATTATATTCCAAATCCAATTTCGCGTTTTCCCAAAAATGTTACAGGAGAACCGTATAACGGGAAACGAGCCAAGCTTGGTGTACAGACATTGACCATTCTCGTGCTTGCGAGGCTCAACTCCGATGCGACACGTTCTATTAGGAATATAATTCAATTTCCAAGTTTGTTACGGATTCAGCAATTCTAATTCGAATCCCAGAAAGAAAAAAACAAAGTGGCTATAATTCTATTGAAATATAATTTGGGAAAGCTGAATACTTTCCAGTTTTCCGACTCCGGATTACTATCTAATACAATATCCTACAAAGCTCTCTTATTATATTGCCGTATTTTTCCCTAATTCGCAATTCAATGAAATTACCAATTTATGTTTCAATCTAATTTGGTAGAGCTCAACATGTTCTAGTTGCACAACCCCGATTCTTAGCTACTAAAAACAACTACAAACCTCGCGCTTTTTGACTTCGTCACCCACATCGCCCACAGTCCCGGCGACATCATCATCGTATCTATCAAACAAGCTACCGACTGGCCTGCGTAGTATATCGTCCTCCTCCTGATCGCGGGTGTTGACAGGCGGCTGCACGGTCACGGACGGCGTTCTGATTTCGCGGGTGGAATGAGCCACAGGATGCGGCGTCAAGTCGGCGCCTTTGCTGACTAGCTCCAGTTGCTTTTTTCGCCACTCCGCCTCTCTGGCGGCCGCGTCTTCCATTTCGCGAGCCATGATCGTCTGCAGCTGGCTTTTGCTAGAGGACACGCCCACCAGACCGCCGTGTTTTTTCACGAACACGGGTCCGCCCTTTTTGGGCCCTATAAGAGAACCCCGATTAGCATTGTGTTCATTGCCATCAATGCCATGCCTTTGAGATCTCGTGCACTTGTTGTGATAAGCCACTTTGAAAAAAAAAAGATATTGCAGAATCGGGACTTTAGATTCTGACCGGACATGGTAAATTTTTCAAATGATTTACTTATGTGTAGGGCGTGGCGCAGGGATTAAGTACTCGAATCAGAATCGATTGTTAATTCTAATGATACGAGTAGAGTTGTGAGAATCGATTTTTAAAGCATTGAAATGATGCGCTCCTTGATCTTCAGAGTTAATTTATCAGCGAGAATTCTATAAATTATTATCCACTGCGGAAAGCTGTAAACTTCAATTGGTCATGTCGCATTAAACAAAACCTGTAGTGCAAAATTACGCACGCGAGTGGAAATGACATATTTGAGAAGTCGTGTTCAACTCACAGCATTGTCACAAAGTGCTATGAAATTGGTACGGTTGAAAAAGCACCAAATAATCTTCAAATTGATGTAGAACTGCCATGATATTATTTTTCATATTATAAATGATATATATTTCAACTTTTCACTTCATACACACCCTGTTGTAATGTCAGTTACCACAGTACTCCAATTGCCTTATACTTCTACAACGCAAAAATAACTCATACCGTTTATTATCGGCTGAGCCGCTTGGGCGTGAATGCGCGTTTCTTCGACGGGGCCGGGTGCGTCCATCTCCTGCGGCGCGACATCTTTTTCCGTTGTCATGGTTACGGCCGGTTCCAATGTTACGCTCGGTTCAGATTTGGTCTGATAACTGGGAGAAGATAGACCAGGAGTCGGCGCGTAATCGGGAACGGTCTCGGATTTGACATCGCAAATTTCCTTCACCGGTTGCAGGGCTTGTGGGCTTACAGCTGCTGTGATCTGTGGAACGCGATAACATATTATTCACTAAATTGCCAGTAACGTAATACTAATCTGGTTTGTGCAATGTTTCCGCTCTCTTTTTAATTTTAATCTAATTTCGAGTTTTATAAAAATGCTTCAGGAGAACTGTATAGTACAAAACGAGCAATTCAATTCTTATGAATTATGATTTGATACGACCTGAATTTGATTTCTGCTGTATTTGTTTCCAATTCAGGTATGTAATTCAATTTATAAGTTTTTACAAATACGGGAATTATATTTAATTTTATTTGGAAACATTGTGTAGCTGTAACTATAATGTTAAAATTTTCTACTTGTTAATTCTGATTGCATAGTGGAAATCGGGTAAAGCACTACTTGAACAGAACGACGCTTTCACAGCCATTTCAATAAGTAAAAACGAGTCGAATACACAGATTCGTAAGAAAATATATACTAGGGGTGGATCGGGCTGTTTTCGTGTAACACCCAGCAGAGAAGTCGCAAAAACGTGGCACACGTATATACCCAGTATATACCTATGCCATACAGATGCATACGACTGGCGTGATAGAGTCGTTTTCACCCATTGAGGAAGTTATGAGACCAAGATTTGGTATCTCAAAGTGCCGATGGTCTGACTGGCACCCTTGGCTACGGTGGAAATCTGGTAAATACACCTGTTTCTTGTCCATTTATTTCCAGGGCACAGTGGTACAATCTGGATGAAATTAAAATAAAGGGAAGAACAGATTTCACGATCTAAAAGCGTCACATATATGACTGTGTCAGAAATGTGCTATTTTTCCAATCAATTCGAAAATTAATTGACAGCAACAGAGAAGGATAAGCCGACAGGTGTGAGCACGAGATAGACATATTGATGCTTTTTTTCATTTGCCCGAGTAAAACAGTTTCGTCGCGTTTCTTACATCATCGGTATGAACATTTACGAGACGTTTACAGCATAATATATTCCGAAAATAATTTGATATTGAACTTTGTCGTTCCACAATAAATCAAGGCGCACCCGTACGCCAATAAAACTCGGGAGATTGTGACCTCGAAATGGCGGGTACTTGACATAGATAACGAGAAATGTCAATGACCGATTAGGTCGTTAATGCAACTACGCTTGATCTCAAAAGTTCCATGTTTCTATATTGCTCAAGTTCAAAGTCAAAGCTCATATATACAGCTGGTGAAATACTTCGAGCCTCATGGTGTGATGATCTATGTATTTAGGACTTTAGGATTTTGGATAGACTAGCACTCTAACTACGGAATCGAATAGACAAAAGAGTACTTTTATTGGTTATGCGATGCTACGATTTTATGGTTATTAAATGTAGTATTAAAATTTAATTGTATATTCATATCGAAACGAACCCGAATATTTTCGGCTGACACACGTCAGGGGTAATTGCCGGCAACTGATATGGATTATTTAATTGTATATTGAAGTTCTGTACCTCGATAAAGCTCACAAGTATTTGTAATTCTAATCTAATTAATATAATGGGTCTATGCACTCATTTTAATTTTTATTAAAACATAATTTAAATGTTGAATAACTGTGTAGTGCGTAACATCCACGTTTGGTGTACAGACATTTGCCGCCATCCTGCTTGAGACAATGAAATGTGAATTTGATCTCTGTTGTATTTCATTTTAATTAGGAATTGAATTCAATTTATTCGTTTTTACGAACTCAGTAATTCTAATTGTAATCTAATCTGGAATAAGCTGTAGCTCTAATTCTAATTCAACTTTAAAAAGACGGAAATTGCCCAGCTGTTGACGTCTGCTCGTGAGGAGATCTACCGCGATTAACCGCTGAATTGAAATCGTGCTGTGAAGTATGAGTGCATGCATCATACCAGGGTAGCCAGTTAGTAGCGATGTTTAACTCGTTAGAAAAGTCAGGAAAACATATGCACACGATATGACAGTTGTCAAACCTCGGGCCGCGGCACGCCTCTCTGTACTGGGCTGACAGGAGAGACCGGTCCTATCCGGGTCTTGTTCGGGTCCCAGCCTCTTGGCGTCACGGCGCTTGTGAGCGAGGAAATTCGCTTTTTACGAAACACGGCTTCCTCCTGTCGGTGGTAAAGTATTTGTCGTGCCCTGGTTTCTTCGGATTCGAAAAGACGACGCCTCCAATACGCCCACACGCTCCATAACGTCAGCAAATCATTTTGAATGATTTGGAACATTGCGACATCGCAATGTTCTTTGAGCCTGTTGCGCGACATTTGAGCATGCGACACTTTTGGGTGTGAGTTTAACACTCCAACACTAACCCAGTCTCAAAGGTGATCAAAGTAGTCATCAAGTGAATAATATATTGATACTGAAATAAACCCGAATATTTAGGGCTAACACTCGCCAGGGGTAATCGTCAGCAACTAGTAGAGAATTGCAAAGAACATTGTATACCTTTGGAATTCTCCACAAGTTGCCGACGATTATCCCTGACTAGTGCCAGTCGAAAATATTTGGATTTATTTCGATATGAATCATTTTTTCAATTGTATGCGGGAGTTATGGTCATGGTAGTCGTCAAGTAGTAGCAACGTCGTACATTTATTCTCAAGTACAAGTACCAATTTTGAAGTAAGTAATGCAAAAGTATTCTAGGTCCAGTTTAGCCTAAAATGAAGTAGAAGTAGTCTGAAACATGACCACTCCAGTGAGTAGTGTAAATAGGCCGCAAAACCTACTTGAACTGCGGAAAAGTTGAGGTACTTTGTTCATGAACAGTGCACACCTACGTCCCAAGCCCAAAGTGAATCCTTTCCCTAACGAAATCCCTGAACCAAGAGTGTTCAACCATGTATGCCGAAGACTCACGAAATTGGTGATAAAATGGCGTTGGCACAATAACGTATAACGTTGAACGAATTAAAAACATCAAGTTTCATCAATAAATTAATCAAGCGAAAATTCACCAAAAATTATTGAGAAGGTTATTACTGTATTTTGCCCACAATACTTTTTTTATTCTAGATGCAGTCGATGAGACTGAGCAGCGTATGTCAGCTACAACATAAACTGTGTTGTGCTGTTCGGACTATATAATATTAGGCCGGGATAAAAATGATGGCTTGCACAGCCAAATCACGCTCTGGAGAAAGCCAGTAGTTTCATATTAAATGTCAATGTTTGTAAATGGTGACGTAACTTGGGCCCCTATACGTTTAAGATATCTTCATTTCTGCTATCACCCTATACCATGTAAGCTCTTCAGCTCACTCATAACAGTGTGATGGTCCGTTGGGTGTTAACCATAGCACTGCCTAGCCTAACCATAAAACTAAAACCAACCCAACCCTAAAGAGTTATAAGCTATTGTGTCGCATGATCATATGTCCACGGATCCTTTGAATTATTCCATTTCCGTCAACGATAATCCGCCTTACTGCGCCCGATAAACTATTCAACGACAGACACCAAGCCAAACAGGCAAGCACATGCAGCGAAACCAAAACCACCAAATCACCATGCCGTACCGCCAGCAAGCAACGCGATATCGCGTATTACGATTCGGTCATACATAAGATAGAACGGATAATACTTGTTCAGCAAAGTCGAGTATCTACATCAGTGGTTCCCAACGTGGACGACATCGCACCCCGCTGGATGGTGTTAATAAACAAGGGGGCGAAAATACCAACGTGGCCACTGGAGGGCGATATGGGGCGAAAATGTTAGAACGTCCATGTATTTATTTAACACGGCAAAAAATGCACGTGAAGACGGCTTATTCTGCATGCGACGCAAAAGTTGACTAAACGCCCAACGGAAAGTAGACACGAAAACCGGTTTTCAGGGCACCTACTCGTAATAATGATATTTTTTAGTCAATTCCCCAGTGATCAGAGTAAGGTAAATACATTTTA
>ATSW01049421.1:0-12805 GCA_000444245.1 Botryllus schlosseri | reverse complement strand
GCCACAGAGGAGCAGTGATCACTGATCCACGCAACTATTTGGCAGAAGTTTTACTCCAGATGCCCTTCCTGTGGCAACACTACATGTTTAAGACAGGCACTGGTTTTGATCACCAGCAGATGGCTCACCAGTGTTAGCATTGAACTGTCAGAATGATAAATTTCAATACCACATGCAAATTGGATTTTTCTGTCACTCGTTGACTTTTAGGGTTGGAGATCTAGGAACAAATACTCAGGTGGAAATGAGATTACGACTACAAGTTATTTCCGCTCAGATATGTTTGTCCATCATCTCATGTTAAAAAGAGTGCATTTTCAAAAAGATTTAATTTGCTTCAAATTTTAAATTGCATCAGAGGGAATTTTTGCTGGTGATTTTATTTGCTCGTAGTCTATTGAATTCATTTTGTGTGATTAGCGAAAAAGTTTGTACCCTCTGGACAGACAATTAATTATGGTATTTTCCTATACCGTTGATTTACCATTCCTAAGGCCTGAGCACTTCCAGAATGGGGATGTCGAACATTGGAACATATCCGGTTGTTCAGGCACAAATAGCACCTTTCAATTGGAATTCCTGACAATTCGACTCAACTTACGCCAGTATGACGCACTCAGTAACAGACAGCAGCTGTTTCTTTATGAACTTGATTTCTTAGAAAGGCACAGGAGAATCTGATATGAAGGAGCGGTGAAAAAATGAAATTTACATTCGGTAGCCAATATCTGGGATGGATTTCTATCGCTGCAGTCTGGTCTATAGGTCTAAGTCTTGAATGTTCTAGTTCAACTGGAATCAAATAGAACAGAACAGCTTTCAATCTTAGCTACCTGTGTAGCATCCAATACTGGCAATACATGTGATGGCTTACTTTGCAAATGGAGCATTTCCAATCACATTACCTTGAACCTCCATCCTGAGCATCCCTTCTTTTCTGGCCGAATATGTCCTGACACCGTTCTTATTCGCGCCAACGAACTCTTTTCTCCTCGGAGACTTTTTGATATTCAACACTCCACCAGTTTTGTCTTGATGGAAATTTTTGTTTAGATTTATGCTTAAAATTGTGAATCCACATTATCTGACTTGTGATGAGACCCTCGTGTATAGCCGCGCCACAAATGTATGAGTCGGCCGAAAATTCATTGTTGGATCCGTAAACCCGTTTCTGCACATGAAAGCATCCAGGTGGACATGTCAATATCCAGGAGTTGTCGGGAAACGTGTCGGCAGTGTAATAGCAACGTTGTTCAGCTTGAAACAGCAATTCAATTCAGTAAACACTAGAGCCCGACTGATATCCAAATTTAGAGCCAATACCAATATAACACATTTTGGCCGATAAAGCCGATATTTTCTGAGGAATATTCCACAAAATGTGAGGTGCAAGGATTTGAATGCAAGCTTATTACATTCCTCATATCTTAGGCCTACTTATCGATATTCTACATCCGACGCCCGACGGATTGAAAGTTCAATTGGGATTGCGAAAAACGACCACATTGTTCGTTATCTATCAACATATCAGTCTTCCATGACTTAAGTTGGTTTGTAGTTGGCTTGCAGCTGTATAGTAGGTGAGGATATTTGTCTCCTAAAAATTTTCTAAAAATACTAGCTCGGCCAAAAAATAGCCGACTCGTCAAGAAATAGAAAGTATGCGAACGAGTATTCTAATTGATTAAACAGACAATTGTGACAATATTGGGGTTCTATTACTCAATACAAATAACCCCAATACCCCAAGAGAGGAGACTTGAACATTTGAACTTGGTTGTACATCAACTCACTATAGGGTGAATTTTCTGTATTTGAATTCCTAGAACCCTATACATGAGAAGACCTCCAGTTAAAAAAATGCAAGAAAATTCAAGTTTCGTGCCGCCCCCCTGGGTTAGGCGCCAGCTTGAGAACAGCAGGGCTATTGTTACATCGGTCAAGCTCTGCTAAACACAATAGCAGTGTAAATACAACATTTTTGTGGATCTCAGAGGAGATCCTACTACCCTGCTAAGTATTCACAAGGATATGTATTACGTTACGTTATGCATATAGTATCAATGGTTACGCTGAAATGGTCAAATTGATGAAAATTTGATGTCCATTTCGGCTAACAAATGTGCAAAACTGTGCCAAAATAATTTCGACGACAATTTTAAACAAGAGAGTTCACAAGGGATTCTACCAATAGAGCAGCTTCTGCGGACAACTATACAGGATCATAGGCCAGCTCTACAGAACATACTCTTAACGGTAGTACAAACACTGTATTCTTTGTGAAGTACACGGGCCTACTTCCCAATTTCCTACCTTACCCAAAATGGTTTTTCACAAAATCAAGAATTCGAATACCAATTTATCATTGCCGTTTTACTTAAGAGATAGCATCGTAATCGAAATTTACAGCTTCTTTAAGAAGCAGCATAAGCTATATTAATGCCTTGCACAGCATATCTCAATATATTATTTCATTCATTACCCCAGCATTCCATGCAGTAGTGGACATCAGCTGTTCCATTTTCGTACAGTTTTGTCGGACACCATGACCGGCCATTATCAATCCCATCGGTAGTGCAGGTATCGTAATTATTTCCTTTAAACTCAAACGGGAGAACGCATCGGTCATTGGATGATACACATTTGAAACCTGAAATTGCAATGGTATCAGATATATCAAAGAAGTGGTTTCTAAACTTTTTTAGTGTGTGGCACACTAGAGAAATTATCAGCTGACAGCACACTAAGAAGAGAAGAATTTCTCTAAAAGAAGTATTTTCATGTGTCAATCGATACTTTTACACCGATCATGGAATTGAATCTGAAAGCAGACAACTAAAACTCGTTTTTTTTTCAATCTTCATATAACAGCTCTATTATGACGAAGAAGCTATCCAACTCTATCGGCAATCTCCCAATTGCTTTTATTGTCACATGTGCTTATACATCAGCTATCTAGTAACAAATGCTGGTCTGCAGGCCTTATTTTAAACATGAATACAGTTCTTTTACATAACCTGATAATGTGTGAGGCACGCAATGTGGGAATTACCGTATTAGACGCAAGTTGGAAACTAAAGAAAAATTTTTAAAGTGATGTAAATGGTGGATCTCAACCGAAGGTTTGCAGACTAATGCCATGTCAACTTTCCAGTCTGTTGGGCTGTTTTTTATTTCGAACTTATCCTAAATTACAAAATGTAAAAGTTTGAAGGCATTACTTAAAAATACAATTACAAAAAACTGATTTATAACGCTTACTGGCATGATACAGAGTTCATGGTCTATGTTCGACTGCTATCAAAGTATAGTCTTTTAAGATCGCAAATATGTGAAAACCAAGAAGAGAAATTTCGACGAAATTCCGCAGCAGTCTAGTCAATAGCGAAGTTGCAATTCTTTAAAAAAAGTGGGTGGTTCAACAGGACTCTGCCTTGCAGACACTTCAATAGAACTATGCAATACATGTGTGATATTTTTTTTGAAAAGCAGCAAATTTCATATTTAAATCAAGTTGTAATTCCTTGTCTTCCGTTACTGTTGTCCTGATTACATTCGGAGTCGATTTGGATGTGTGAAAGGTCACTGGTTCAGAAATGTTTTCAAGTTTTACGATCACATTATGATATCTTGAATTGCGACTTGAAGTTGGACAATCTGCAGATAGCCTACTTGAGGACACTCCAAGTTTTACTACATTAGTACTTACCACATTACACTCTGTTTTGACAGTCTACTGCACTAATTCAACAACCTTATGACTGAATCGAATCAGAAAAATGATTCCCGATTCAAATCTCCGGGCATATTCAAATACTCAGTGCAACTGCTCTTGTTCAGATTCATAATATTAGATAAATTACGTTTGCATATGTACAGTGACTCAATTATTATCTTCCAGGTTAAATAAGTCACTTGGGATTCATTGCAACAGCATTGATGGAGAAGCAAATGTGTCTTTTTATATCACCAGAAAACGAAATATTTCAACCACCTCTACTCTCAAGTATGGCATCTTTCACCACAATCATCAGTAAAACTCCCAAGGCCATTCAAGCAGTAGCATGAAATTAAGGATTATCAAAGTCGGCCTAATGTGTAGGAACTAGAAAGGAGCTAGGCAATGTTAATCAGCCACGGCAGGAAAGAATGGCACAGCCACAAGAGAAAATTGCTACAATACCTACCCCCAACCTTCGCATGTCACATTAAGTTCAACGAGTGCGGTATTTTATGTCACGATCCTCATTATTCTATCGAATAAAACTGCAATTCGCAAGCAATAGCAATGACATCCCTATCCTGCATTAGTCACAGATGTCAGTCATATGTAGGGTTATCATATTTTTGAATCGGGAAAGTAGGACACTTTTACAAATCATAACAGTTAGATTACCGGGAGTGAAAACAGCTGATTTTGAAATTTTGACGGGAAATCTTGTTGTTACGACTATAAAAAAAGGCCATCATTTCGATTAATCTCACGAACTACCCACCGAAGAACATATGGTAACTCTAGTCATACGTCAAATAGTGAAAAAGCCGTATTGAAATCCACACACCGACCCGCTGCCTA
The DNA here is from genome assembly GCA_000444245.1 of Botryllus schlosseri. Taxonomy (NCBI): domain Eukaryota; kingdom Metazoa; phylum Chordata; class Ascidiacea; order Stolidobranchia; family Styelidae; genus Botryllus; species Botryllus schlosseri. The sequence continues at coordinate 8,229 of ATSW01049421.1, read as the reverse complement.
GAGCCAAGCAGGGAAGTCACATACACCAGTTTCACAGACTAATATTTGGTGTCACTCTCATTACTGCCAATATACTAGAGTTCATGCTTTCGGGCTGAATTTTATAATCTCGAGTCCTGTAAGTAACTACTTGCGAGTGCAATGATTCGAGCAAGGAGATTTTTTTCTAGTACTGAAATTATACACTCCAACCCAATAAGAGAATTACAGTTTTGATGCTATTTGCCATTGTGTAGGCCTTGAAACCTCGATTGGTCATATAACAGCTTGCAAAGCATGTAGTACAAAGCGTGCGTGTTTGCGAAAATATCACTTCCATGAAGTCATGACAGTGACAGCATTGTCACAAAGTGCAGTGAAACATGTATGGACGAAAATATACCACACTATCTTTGATGTGATGTAAAACTGGCATTGCATTCTTTCTGGTCACGCCATCCGTGCTGCTATGGCATCATACTGAGAGATACTGAGATTTTGCCTAGCCATACTCACATGAGCACCTCTGCTGGATGCACTTTTTAAAACATACAGCGACAGCTTCTTGTCATATATTCTAACACAGCAGCTTTGGATCTAGTATTTTTGGCCTGACTTTCGTCAAAAACTACAGCACCTAATACATCTGGACGCCTTGAAATTTCCATACACCAAAATGTTTTCTGTGACCACACCTGTTCATTTTTCTTGACGAACACAGTCCAACTGCATTCATAGTCACTTTATAACCACAAGTGCGATACAGAAAAGGCGTAGTTTCAGTTTCGATACAAAACTGAAAGGCGAAATTGAAAAAGACTGACAAAACATAACAGCAGAGCAAGGACAAGAGAATTGACCGTCGACCTCATAAGGTGTGCACCATTGAATACAACAATTTCAAATGTACGGGCAGTTGATTCTTTGTTTTGGATCGGCGATTAGCCGATTACACAACTGCAACAATTTACTGACGTCGAAGCTCACACAAATTTGTGAATGCAACAGAAAAAAAGACTGAAGCACGCCAGTATATTTTCATCATATCATGAGTAAAAATTCGTAAATGCGGACACAAGCTGCTACCGTAACAATATGATTACCACGTATAATGATCGATTACTAGTATCAGAATTACAAAATAAATAATCACGGTATGATATAAACGAAAAACGATCGCTTCATGTACCTGCATAATCGGTACACAATGACGTAAGTTGATAATGAGCTGATAACTGATTAAAAGACCATTAGGAATTGATAATGTTCGATAATTCTGATCATTGAGGATTGGTAAAATTAATCTGATAATTCAAAATGGCACCTGCACGTTATAGGAAGTCGGCAGGATATGTTCTGCTAGAACGGCTGACAGCTTATCAATGAATATAATTGTCAAGTGCAAGGCCAGATGCAGTAGTGACCAACAAATTTTAGCTATGTTTTCAAAGTAAGCAAAAGCAATACTGCAGATAACCAGCAAAGCGTAACATTTCATTCCTCTTAACATTAATTACGATGTAACAGATACATAGGACAAGTACTGAGATACCACAGCTCAATTTCATCGCATCTACAATTGCATATTGGTAGATAGTGCGAAAAGTGGCTATTACATGAAATGCCATGGTTACTAGGGGTGTTCAAAAATGACTTTTTTTCTCAAACTGTACTGGCTACTTGATAAAATTGTTAGGTTAACTAATTCAAGTCTACACACCAAATTTGCTTCAATTTTAGCCAGTAGCCGCATTGCCGTTTTTATTATGTAAAAATAAACGAAAAAAAAAATTCAAAATTTTCTGTTAGGTTGTCTGTAGAAACGATGTTCACCAAATTTGGCTTGATTTCAATCAGTGGAAGCGGAGTTGTTGCCGTCGAAAAATTTGGATTTGAATAAAATAGTATTTACGGTGAGCACACTTATATTAAATAATTGAAGAGTTGGTCACTGTAAATACTATTTTATTGATAATCCAGATTTTTCGACGGCAATAACTCCGCTTCCACTGGTTAGAATTGAACCAAATTTGGTGAGCATCGTTTCCGTAGACAACCTAACAGTTTCGTGGGGTGAACAGAAAATTTTGGAATTTTTTTTTCAATTTATTTTTACATAATAAGTAGAAACTTTCTTCTGTAGTAATCAGGCTACTCGCTGGAATTGAACCAAATTTGGTGCGTTAAATTAGGTAACCTAACAATTTTATCAAGTAGCCAATACAATTTGAGAAAAAAAAGTCATTTTTGAACACCCCTAATGGCTACACGCTGGTTTACTTGCACACAAGACCGCGGTGTACTTAGCAGTTGGTTACCGAGGTAAGAATTCAAGCGCATCCCCATGCGGTAGGGTATCTAGGGAACGTGCAAAATTTTCCCGTGCGTAAAAAGCACTAGAACCCCAATTATATAAACCTCGGCGTTATACAGGTGTCATTACGGTGTCAGCATTGAGGAGCTGTCAGCTAATGGGCAAATAAGCAAGATATCTCGACCGAAACTGGGAAAATTGAAACCGACACATGTACCATTTCATATATACTACATTGTACGCAAAACGTCTGATTTAACCAGAGCATGAGAGGCACTGGAACCTTTATTATAAACACCATAGCCGTCTTGACAGAAGTTGAGAAATCCAAGTCATTACATGCAACAATTCATTCATAAATAGGCTACTATATTTCATGGAGAATTTTCGACGACTAAATCCTGCGGCTTATACACAAGTCATGACGGTGTCAGCATTCGGGAACAGTCAGTTTACTGGAAGGAAAACAAGCCATTTCAGCAGAGGCTTGATAATCTAAGCTGACACGCGTACCATTGAATGTAGCCTACAGTACATGATAAGGGGGAATGTGGTACTTTTGCTACGTAACATATGCAATAGAACCGGTGTCACATAAGTATGATACACGAGTCTGCGCGGAAGTGTCAACCATGGAAGTCATACACGGCTGTCGACATCGGCTTGTCATATAACTGGCGAATTATGTGCCACACATCTCCGATGCTGGCATGCTGCCCACGCAATTCATATCGCAGACCCCAAGTCTGCGTCTTCATCTTTGGACTCCATCACGACAAGCTGCTTCTCGGCAGTCACGATTTCTCTCGCGTACGCGATGATCTCGTCCGTAAACGGCCTGCCGGCATTGCCCGCCGCGGTCTGCTCCAAATTCTCTCTGCACCTGCTCTTCAACTTCTGCGCGCTGCCCACCAATCGCTGAATCGTGGGCTTGATGTCCGGATGCTGCGGCCTCTCGAAAAGCCCAACCACGTCGGACACGGCGGATACAATGTTTTCCGCGCACTCTAAATAGGAATCGCTCTTTTTGCTGCGTGCCATCAATACTAGATTCTGTATCATTTTGGTCAACGCGTCCATTTTCGCTTTCAATTCAGTCTTATCGGGCCAGATCAATTCGTCAGGTTCGACCGGCGATTTCGGACTGTCGCTGGTCGCGCTACTGCGTCCGCTCTCCGGATTTTCCGGGTTGGTTGTGTCAGAGATGTCATTTTCCAGGTCGGTGGTCGGCGTTTTATTATTGCTCCCGTTTGTGTTTGCACTAGTGCTACGTTTACGCGCCTTCTGATTATCATCGGGCGGCTTATCTGCTGCGGAAGACGCTGTCACATCATCTTTGCTCGGGCTGTTATCGTATTGGCTACTGCCTCGCGAGCCTTCGGCGTCCTGATTGGGTAAATCGTGGATAGTATTCCTTCGATCGTTGCTTCCGCCCGAATGCACCGAAGTCAAGCTGGCCCGCGAGTCTCCGGTAATCATTGTTTTCCGATCTCTACGGGTGGGCATGACGCTGTCGCCTTTTCGGTCGTTGATGCGCTTAAACTGGTTCTTGAGCTTGCAATTTTCTTTCGCTAAGTTCGTGACTTTGTCGCTCAGCTCGCGGTTCTGCTCGCGCAGCTTCAGTATTTCCGTGTTCTTCTCTCTCAGTTCCTCTTTCAAAGTTTCGTATTCCTCTCTGCGCACAGTGTCTACTGGCGGAGGCGTATGTTCAACGCGTATTGCTGCGCGTTCTAAAGGAACTCGTGGTGGAGCATCATCCTCTTCCGGAGGTATATCGTAAATAGGCTCTTCCTCGGGTATGGGAGTGACGCTGTCGTAAACCTGTTCGCGACGCACAATCTCGCACATCAAATCGCACACCAGGCTGTTGAGCTCCGCGTCTTTAAAATGCGCGAGCTTCTGACGACCTTGGTTTCGCGTCGGCGAATACTCGGGATGCACAGGCAGAAAAGGCACCACCTCGGTCTGCGTGGGCGCGGACCCGCCGCGACTGATGATCACCACGTTTTTTTGGACTTCCAGCCAGATTTTCTCCAGCTCCCTGCGTTCCACTTCGTCGTACACGTCCATCGCCAACACTTCAAACATTTGATTGCTGAGACCGCCGAGTCTCTTTTTCCCATCCTGACTGGCGCGCGTAGGCCCTTTTATTTTCGGAACCATATAGTGCCTGCCGGATTTATGATCGGGAACATCCCCACACGCCCATGCAGCGATTTTATCCGATAATTCGTACTGTAACTCGACAAGACGGTCTGCCAACTCGTTGTGATTTTGAGCGCGTGCCAAGTCTTCCGCTGTACGCCCGTTTACATCTTTAACCCCAGGATCAGCACCGTAAACTACCAGTAATTCCACTTGTAGGCTTTGCCCGTACCTTGCAGCAACATGTAAAGGTGTGTCGCCTTTCTCCGGGTTTATATAATCTGTGTGTGCACCATGCGACAGCAATCTAAGACTTGTTTCTAAGTTGCTTGTCCTCACTAACGAGTGTAGCTGTTTGCTGATGTCAGCTTCTCCGTTCGGCATGCGGTGTACGTAAGACGAATTCATGTACTTTGCCTTAATAAAGTCCCACTTTGTGGGGTGTATCACGTCGTTGGGGTTTGGTTTTCTTTTCCCGCTGCGTACTTGAGCCGGGTCCAACAGGCAGTGCTCCCATATCGAATTAGCCCCGGAAGAGACCAAGTGCTGCACCATGAGAAGTAGATTCGGCGGCCAGTGGCTCTTCTGCATGTGTTTCACTTGCGACACGTGACGGCCGAGCTGCATGTGCACGCTGGCGCAGTCGTTGCACATGACGACACCGTGGTTTACGGACGCCCAGTTGGCGTCCTGGGCGCCGCAGTCGTTGCAGCAAATGTGCGATATCGCGGGGGCGGGACCTTTCGGCGCGCTTCTGGGCATCGTCCTGCTTTTCATTTACTATAGATATGGATCTATATATCGACGGATTGTGTATGCTACTAAGACGATATTACATCTGGACAAGTCGTGAAAATATAAGTGGAAAATGATCGACTATAATTATCCTTTCATGTTATCTTAAAACAGAGTTGTTATCGACATATGACTAATATAATAGTGCAGCAAAAATACGTGAAATTAGTAAACTGATGAGTGATGGCTAAAAAATAAAGGTGAATACACTTTTTGCGTAGTTCTAATCAATGTCACCTGTTATCATCCCTTTTGGTAAGCTGACGACTAAAAATTAAGGTCACCAAGGCCTTATTGCCAATAACAAAGGATACAGTTCAACAATAAGGAGGAGGGTTGGTTCGGTTATGTTCAAAATAACGTCCGTTTTGTTTGAAGTAAGGTCTGTCATCATGTCTGGGATGTGTTCAGACTGGGTTATCACTAGGACATCTTGCCTTGGGTATGTTGGTACCGCAACTGACCTTATAGTGAATATAGAGACTGACCTTATTTCAAACATGAGACTGGCCTTATTTCAAACAAAACTGACCTTATTTTGAACATATTCAAAACAACCCTGTAGACTAGTGGTTCTCAAACTGGAGGGGGGGTGTGAAAGCATCTGAAGGGGGCGCGAAGTCGCAGTTGACTGAGAAATTTTTCGCCCTCAGCGCAATTTAACTCCAGCTCACATGGTATTTACGGCCCTGTGGATATATAGCTGTATCAGCTGTACCAGCTGTATCAGCTGTATCACCCTGTGGATATGAAGCTGTATCAGCTGTATCACCCTGTGGATATAAAGCTGTATCAGCTGTATCACCCTGTGGATATAAAGCTGTATCACCCTCTGGATATAAAGCTGTATCACCCTGTCGATGTAAAGCTGTATCAGCTGTATCACCCTGTGGATATAAAGCTGTATCAACTATCAGCTGTAATTCTACTCCGGTTTTGCAAGTTGTAAATTTCTGAAAAAGTGTCCTCTTTTTAGATTTCCAAAATATGGTAAGCCTAATATAGATTGCTATCAATTTTTTCAACGTCTCTCTGCTCACGTAATCTGATTTAGGCTACCGACCGGTAGAGCTGAGTGAGGTGTGTTTGAAAAGGTAGGACCCCTCGAATAATAATTAATTAAACATCTCCGGGTGTGTATACCCGTTGGCAGGAACGAAACACCACTTCGTCAGGCTCCCCAAAAAACGTTGAATCTTGGGCTCCTATAGGGTGATAAACCATCCGCCATCATCACGTTGTTCGCTTTTGCCACGAAATTATTGTTGTACTGTTTAGTGAGCCAGCGTGAAGCGCAAAAATTTTCAATAATTCATGATGAAATCGGCCTATAAGATCGGGATACAGTTGATACAGCTTTATATCCACAGGGTGATACAGCTTTATATCCACAGAGTGATACAGCTGATACAGCTTTATATCCACAGAGTGATACAGCTGATACAGCTTTATATCCACAGAGTGATACAGCTGATACAGCTGGTACAGCTGATACAGCTTTATATCCAGAGGGCCGTATTTACTGTCTATTGTCAAAATTTCATATCTGAGAATTCTCTCATCAATAGCCATAACTTTCAGTGCCATCAAACTATCCTTTCGGACTGCTGCCATTCTGATTTCTCTCTTTAATATTTTGTGATGTCACGATAAGGGGGCACGAAATTTTTCACTATCAAAGAGGGGGGAGTGTCTGAAAAATTTTGAGGGTCGCTGTTGTAGACAATGAAGACAAATCTGGCATCTAAGAACAATGTAGCTTGATCAAACATTGCCTTTCAAAATAAAAAGGACGACATGGCAAACCTGATTTCAAATCATATATATAAGTGGTTCCCAAAGTGGTCGATAATTCCCCTGAGTGGCGATTGGAAAGGGAAAAGGGTGGAACATTCAGTGTGTATTAAACTTAGATAGCTGTTTGGTTTCTTGTCAAGTTTGATTTGTTGGCTTCTTGTCAAGTTTAATTTGTAATCAATGGATGTTGATACTGAGACGGCTCAATAACAGACTAATCACAGTCTGTGGGAAGTGTAAAGGATGGGAATCGTGGAAATTTGCTTTACATAACACCAATTGAACTAGATTATGAATACTCTCAGCGTGGTAGAAACACATTGTTGAAGTGCATCAAAAACCTTAATCTTCACACTTGGCAATTCAGCATACTGTATGTTATGGGAACTGCTGAAGAAAAAGTAGTCGCCTACAGCCTATATACAAACAAAACTACTTCATGTAAAACAGGGAGATGAAACATACTGGATTGCTACAGGACAATACCTCTAGCTTTAAGGGGTGGAGGTGGGCAATGAAAAGGTATTACTTGCCTTGTTAACTTACAAACTAACTTACTGTGTTTATTAATAGATTATATTACAATTATATTGACTTTTTATTTCAACCATGACCTATTTTTCTATTACATACACGTTCTGTGTTGTGGTTGATTTGATGATTTTCTATCCTTCCACTGGCACTGTCCTTATTTCTCTATTCATGATTTTCTCGTACTTATTACAATAAATTTGATTGATTAGCTATCTTATATATATTAGCCTATATATACCACGGATCCACAAACAACTTTTGCTGTGACCAAAACATCTACTCTGCCTTCAATCTGTCGAAGTATATTGTGAGCGTGCAAGTTTGCGAAAAATATCTCATTTTATATGATCAGTTATTTTCTTGCGCTGCATACCTCGACACACCGGAGTGGAGTTGGTGGCAACGTCACGCAGGATTTTCTGTTTAATTCCTTAATTATTCTATATAGAAAAGCTCTCATCACGCAGGATTTATTTCAAAAAATGGACAGAGATTCCATATAGGTCGACACATAAAACTGTGATGAAACACAGTTATGATAGATAAAACACTGCTAATCTCCGACCTGAAGAGCCTGCTGTGAGATTGTTATTGTTGCATCGTGTAATATTCACGCGACAATCGACACTCGACAGCAGTGCAACATTTAGCTACATTTTGATTGT